>WBNH01009334.1:0-77968 GCA_013401255.1 Urocolius indicus | reverse complement strand
TGCAATCTGGCTTGGGCTCTTTTACTTGCTTGATGGGCTCCCAGGGCTTTGGGGAGCCCACGCTTTAGACTGATCCTTTGATCTCAGCTGGCAGAAATGCAGTTTGTCTTTCTCTGTCCTTAAATGCCTGTACCTATTTTTCTTCTTCCCTTTTTTCTTCTCTCCGTTCTCAGGTTTGCAGCCTCAGGATAAAAGCAAGGATCTATACTGGTTTTAGAGCTGTCCTTCACTCTTCTTCCCCTGGCTCTCCCCTGTAGATCTCTGCCTATTAGACATGGTGGCATTCAGAGCTGAAATCGGGTCAGTTTGTAACAGCTTCTGATCTTGGTTTGCAGCTCGTCGTTACTCCTTCTGTGGTGGATCCCTTCTGAGCTGATGTGCTGACTCAAAGACTGTCAGATGCCCCCTTGCCCTTTTCCAAGCCCACCGCGGCCCTGAAGCTCGGGGAAAGACAACGGGACTTAAAAGGACCTGGCATTGCAAGGATGGTACTTTAGACTTATTGTTGGAGAGAAAAACCCTTCTGTTGCAAGAGGAGAGTCAAAGGCATTGAACTTCTATTTAAGCAGAACTCATGCCCAGAACTGCAGTCAGACTGCTCTAGAAGAGTCAAATGACATCATGGATGGTGATGCAAAAGCACCGGCCTTCATATAGGTGTCAGAGGAAACCGTGGGGTGGTTTTTTAGTGGTGTGAATATTTTTTTATGGCAGTGAAAATTATTTCTCGAATGCTAACTTGGGAAAGTTGCTTCACAGTTTTGAACTGGATTTTTACTTCACGTTATAGAAAAGTGAAAGGAGAAGAAACTGGAACTCATGAACAATTTTGGACTATCAAGGGACTGGACAGCTTTATGGTTGTGAGTGGCAAGTGTTTGGCCAGGGCCACCTGCCCTGGGCTTACAGAGATGCAGCTGTTCTGCGCACAACTGCTCAGACTCCAGAAAGACAGAAACCAAGATGGCACTTCTCAGAGTTCGGCACAACATTTGTATTGGGTATAGAATGGTTGTTTGATTGCAGTTTTTTGTTGTTTGTTTTGTTGGAGTTTTTTTACAAGAAACATTTTTTGGTGATAGTGAAAGTGTCTTAAAGGGGGGCGGGAGGGGATGAGAGGAAGAAGGAAACATGTGGAGAACTGCTGGCCCTCAACCCAACAGCCTTTAAGGGGAACACCAGACGGAAAGGCATGTGATGGACTGAGTTGCCTCTAACCTTTCTCTTTGTCTACTTGTTGCTGTCATTTTTGTCGCTTTAATAATTGGGTTTGGGTTGGTTTTTTTTTTTTGAAAGGGAGAATATCTTTTTAACAGTATAAAAGCTGCATTAAAGGTATCTCCTTTCACCCTGTGTGCTTTTGTGAATAATTAAAGCTAAATGAGAGAAACCAGGCAAACTGGAAACTTCAGCATGAATTGAGGAAAATAACTGTCTTGTGGATTAAATGGATTATTTTATTACTTTGTATTAAAAACAAATAGCAATCCTAGCAGTTGAAAGTATTTTCTTAGTGAGTAAAAACATGGTGGTAAATACAAAAGATGAGAAAGTGAGAGTACAGTGCTAGATTTTAGTGTACAGTGTATGTGTAAAGTGAGTTAAAATAAGCTCCATAATAATAGATGTTTCTTCATGAAGCTGATAGAAGAGGGAACTGTAGCATTTAGCATTGCTATTGCACGGGTAAATTAAAATGCTATTACAGAGGGATGAATAATTAGTGAATCAGTGCCGAAATGGCAATTTCCGCTTTTACTTAAAAGCTGACTTTCTTGCAGGAAAAAATATCTAATCTCAACACTACCATGTTTGGGTTTTTTTTTTCCTGTTTTTTCTTAATGTAACATCTTTGAAGGCTGACAAAGTTCAACGCATGTAAGAGGATAGTCTTAACATTACCCTTGTGACACTAGGAGGAGCAGTAGAAAGCAGGCATTTGTGCCACAATAAGAGTTTCTGCCTTCTGAAACTCACATAACATTCACCATGACATTGTGAGTAACCTAAACTTGCTTCTCCTCGGTTTCAGCTCAGCAAGAGCTCCATTTCTGGGAAAGGATAGGAGTCCTAATAGTAAAAGCATGATAAAGCAATGTGAGTAAACACTGTGAGAAGCTACCAAGGAGCAATGTGTGCAGAGCATCCCCAGCCAGAGCATGTCAAATGGCAGAAGATTCCTTCGGCCAGAGGTATCCTTGAGCATTTCACTCTCAGCCTCCAACTAGCCAGAGCCCAGATGAGCTGTAAAGGGCAAGGGAAAGACTCCAGAATTTATATTACTGGTTAAGCCAAAGGTGTTCTGAGGCGCCTATCACAAAAGAAGGAAGCAGTACTTTGCAGGAGAAAGGTAACTAAAAATGGCATTTAACTTTACTGCCACAGAGATTTGGATATAACAGGATCATCCTGTGACTGCTCACCTGTGAGTTTTTTAGGCTGTTTTAAAAGTTGGAGTTTTTTAAAAGTAAATCTGGCTCTATCATTGGTTCACCACAATTGTTCCTTCTTTTCTTTCTTTTTTCCCCCCTTCTCCTCTACAAATCACAACGAGGAGGGCTGGGCAATAGAGCCCAGATACGTTTGGAAATATTAATGTAAGCATGAACCAATCATTCACGTTAATTATTTTGACTGTGAATGTTTTCAAGTGTGAGAATTTATGCAATGAATACATGAACACTGTTTTAGACATTTGCTCTCCAGGTACTCCTTTTTTTGTTGTTGTTACATTGTGAAAGCATCCAAACACCAAAGTCCAGATTGTGGCTCAAGGTGTTTGATGTGCAAACAACTTTTAGATAATGCTCCTAGCCTGGTGGGACTGCAGCCTGAAAGTGCACATGCCCTGTTTTGGCTAGCACTTTCAGATTTTTACTAACTCTGTGTTATTCTGACTCTGGGGGACCACAACTGCCCACAGCATCTATCTTTCAGGTTTGGGCTTGAGCCTTTGCAGGACTGGAGTCACAGCTGCTAATGCAGCAACAGTGCAGATAACCTGCAAGTCTTTTGTTTCTCTTTATGTCATAGGTTAGTACTTGCTTAGCCATGGATGCTTGCAGGAAATCTGGAAATACAAAATAAACCCTTCTTTTATGTTACTTGGGTCTGAGATGTCACAAGCTTGTTAGACACTGAAAGAGCAGGACTGTGAGTCTGTGGTCCTGCAGCCTGAGGAGCAGATCCTCCTGCTGCACCTTTCCAAGTGTCACGCAGAGCTTAACACTGTCCTGTGCTCTCCAGCTGCCCACCTGACAAACAGACTAGACTGGCTTGGACAGACAGACAAGTGCAGCTCCCGAGTCCAAGGAAGGAAGCAGGGGGACGGGATCTGCAGCAGAGCATGGCAGTACTGGGCATAGTGACAGTGTCTGCTGCTGCTGAGTGAGAGCAGTTCCCAAAGTAAGCCCTGGGCATATTCACTGCAGGCATCCATTTCCCATTCTGAAAATAACTGAAAATTAGCAGAGGACGAAGGAATATCATCTTAATGAACTCTGAGGTTAACAGTGATCTGTCACGGGAAGGATTTGTGTATGTATGGGACACAGGATTCATAGTCACAGTCTCCACTTTATTTTGATGAGGGTTTTGATTCAGTACAGCTGCAGTTGCAAGAAGGCAATGCAGAGATCTTAACACATATATATGTGCCCCTGCACTTATTGGCTAATGTTGGAGAGCCTTAGGGTGACGTTGTTTACTTTCCATGTCCTTTTCCAGTGGATTTTCCATAGGAGCTCCTTGCAGAAGAGGAGAAGAGAAGGAGGGAGAGGGTGAAAGAGAGTCTGGGTAATCTCCTGTGCCTCCTCTGGACTGTGTGCTGCCCATCCCTGGGGAAACGAATCTGCCTTGTCTCCTCTTTGGGTCAGAAGGGGCTGCCACTGCTTCTCACCTTCCCTTTGAAGTCTTATTTAGGTTCATGACAAGCTCTAGTGAGAGCTTAAAGGTTGGTCCCTTTCTAGAAGGGATGAAAATGCTGCTGGTAGCTGTAGATGCACTAGGCTTCTCTGACTGGCTGTCTTCTTGCATCTTTTCTGGGCAAGGGGTGTAATTCAAGTGCCCTTTTGATTACAGAAGGGCAAGTCAGCTTCTCTGGGGTACTGTTGGTGCCTTGGCTGGCTTCCCTGGCCTGCCACCCAGAGGAGCAGTTGCAGCAGGAGAAGGAGAGACTCGTGTTGTGATTATTTGGTGGAGTGTGGTATTGATTTTATGGGCTAGGCAAATAGAGAAGTAGGAATAGGGGATTGTTAAAAAAGTAAAAATAAAAAGGAGGCAAAAAAAGGAAGATAAAAAGAAAAAGGAAGATAAAAAGAAAATGGAAAAGAAAAAGAAACAGGAAGAGAAAATGGAAAAATGAAAAGAAAAGAAAAGAAAAGAAAAGAAAAGAGAAAAGAAAAGAAAAGAAAAGAAAAGAAAAGAAAAGAAAAGAAAAGAAAAGAAAAGAAAAGAAAAGAAAAGAAAAGAAAAGAAAAGAAAAGAAAAGAAAAGAAAAGAAAAGAAAAGAAAAGAAAAGAAAAGAGAGGCACCAGTGTACCTTCTTCTGCCCCTGCCCTCTGTGCACCAGGTCCTGCAGGAGAAGGAGAAGGCGCTGGAGAAGCCAGTGCAGGAGTGCAGGGACGTGTGTCCTTGTGCCCCACTTTCATGCATGGGCATCTCTTTTTGCTGTGCTTGAATCCATTCCACAAAAACATGGGCTGAGCAAGGACTAGAGCTTTTCTTTAGGTATGTGTCAGTTGCATATTTACATTTGTGGTAAAGACAAGATAAATTCTGAACAGAAGAGCTCTCCCATTAGCAGATGTAATATCACACTGGACATTACTAAGAGAGCCCCATCTCCCCTCTGCATGCCACATTTCCTTCTGCCCCACCTGGCACAGGTACAGCTGGAAGGCACTCTCTTGTTCGTCACACCCGCCTGACTTATTCACTTCTCTCCCCATCGTCTGTCCCCAACCCTGACCCTGCATTTCATCCCTGCCTCATCCAACCTCTTCCCTCCTGCATTTACTGCTCTGGCTGCATGCTGCAGCAATGAGGAGGAAAGGAACGGCATTAGGAGAGACACAAACTTTCCTATTAATGTCGCTTGCATGGAGTTCAGGGATCCGTATTTCTGTGCTAAACAGAACTGGACAAACATACAATCTCTCCAGAAGAGCCAGCACACTGGCTCCAGTGCTACACCATACTCCTGTGGTAGGAACCAAGCCCTAATCCTTGCACAAGCCGAGTCCTGAAGAGCCGTGACAGCCCCAGTTACACACAGACAGAAATGATTATTCTCTCTTGACAGACCTGCACAGCTCCCTCCTTGTATTTAACTGCAGTCCCAGTGAGCTGGATCAGGAAAGAGACACTTGATAGCTGCTGTTTCCGTGGTTGAAATATTTGTGAAGTTAGCGCATAATCTGAAAGCAGAAGCTAATAAATTATAGGGTGCTAATTGGGGCTGGAGTGGAGCTGTCAATCATATTATCCTAAACACACAGAGACCCTCATAACCTAAAAAGGCAAGAGAGCGTCCAGGAACCGCTCCCAGTTGTCACTAGCCATGACCTCCACTTCAGTGAGAGCACAGAGTCAAGGCAGAGAGTTTATTCTGCTAAGAAAATGCAAATCCCACGTTTAAGAAGGCACTTGTATTTAGTTTTGTTTACCTTCTTTGGGAGTGTATTTCCCAGGGCATTTTATTATTTTGTTTTGCTACTTAAATTGACACTCTTGCAATTGAAAAAAAGAAGAAAAAAGGGTAAATCAGGTAAGAGTTTGCAATTTTTCTGTTTGCATAGCCCTTAGAGAAACAGTCAGGAGTATTTAGTCACAGTCCAACCTTTTTGCATACAGGCCTGCCTTCTGAAAGGCATCTTACTGCCCACATTACATTTTTTGCTTCTGTTGCCCCAGAAACACACACACTACTGTGAAGTTGCAGGAGTCTAAGATCCTAGCCAAAAACCCAACGGTGCAAACAGTAGCAATAGAGCGCTTACAGCTCTAGTCACTTTGTCACCAGCTTTTCTTATATTGCTTCCATCAAGATCAAATACTTTGCTTTATTCATTTTATAGTACCAAATTGATTTGAAGAATGCTGAAGAGGTTTTTAACACTTTTCCCCAGAAATTGATTTCTATATGGAGACATTTCAGAGACCATGCCCTGGAGAAAAGATTAGGAAAAAAATATGAGCAACCCAAGTGAGAAGTGAGAAAGCTGGATTTGAGTATCAGTATGATTTCTGCTTGCAGGCTTGACAACTGAGCTACGGTAAGGTCAAACACTTTCCCTGATGACAACTCACCCAGCTCTCACTGACTGCCTAAACTTACTGCTGCAAGAGCACATGATTAAGTATGCAAAACTTTTAAAGACATTTCTAAATGTGTCATTTTTTTTCCCCTCATTTTTGATGCCTGTACTTCTTATTTAGTGCCAACCTTGAATGCTGGCAAGAATTAGGATTTTCTGTGAAGAGAAAAGATAGCATCTAACCTGGTGATGCTGCCACTGAAGCCAACAGCCATCTCTGAGCAGGACAGGCAAAAGGATTAGTTTGACAACTGGCTGTGGTTTATCATGGCCCCCAATATTAATTTAGTACACTCAAGTAGAGGGTAAGTCTTTGTGCTTTAAGCAACAAACAACACAACAAAAAATTATGGAGTGATGCCTCTGTTAAGATAACAAAGACTAAGCGAGCAGCCAACTGAGGAAAGTGCAAAGCTGGCAAGATCCTAGAAGAACACAAGGCTGCACTGTGTGAGAAGGTTTCCATCCTTGGGGCCACAGTGATGTCAGACTGAGGAAATACGAAGATGTGAGAGAAGATACTCTCAAAAAGGCTAGTTCTATGACTCCCTGAGTTCTGCCTTACTTGTTTCCCTGTAAGAGAAAGCTAAATATATTTGTGACTGGAAATTTCTGAGAACTTACACATGCGTCCTGGAAAGGTGTGAAAATTGGATGCATGGAGAGAAATACACCAGGAGGTTAATCAGAGTTGTAGATTTTTATGCTACAAAGTTGAAACTCCACTGAATCTCCTACAGGATACATTGAAGAGGCAACTATACTCCATAGCAATAGGCATTTCAGTGGCCTCATCACTAAGTGACTTGTACTGTCAGGGAACATGAGAGACAAAAAAAGAGAAAACCTGGAAAAAGAAGATCCAACTATGTCCACAATGTTGCAAAAGGGATTGGTATCCAAACAGAGACTGGCTGTTTTACAGCACCGTTCCTACCGTAAAAGATGGAAGGCAGTGAACGTCCTTCAAAGGGAAGACGTCATCTGCAGAAGAAGTTAACACATTATAAAAAAGGTCATTTTATATAGCGGTATCAGTCATGTCACTGGCAATAATGACAATATTTTGGCATCATCACTTGGCTTTGGTGCACTGGGTTTCTGGCTATTTATTAGAGTTAAGACATAATGTCACTTAGAGGTGCCAAGTATCATTATAAATAGAGCCATGATCGTTTGAAAAATCCACCTGGTATGCAAGCTCCTGCAACTCACTCCAGTGTGTGTGTTTAAAAAAAAAACTTTAAAGAATCAATTAAAAGAAATTAAGGTGAATTAGGACTTTTTTTAGTCATTAACAGATCTGTCAGAACTATTTTACAGGCTTTTTTTTCTACAATGACCATTTTCATGTCTGCCACAGCTGAATTAAGATTAGCTTTATGTAGAAAGAGGTACATTTTAATCTAGAGGAAAGCTTGCCTTCACAGATATTAAAATGCATAGTCCTAAACCTGAATCATAGGGGATTAGTTTCACTCAGTTATGCTCAGTAAAGCCACGTTTGAGGACTCAAACCATGATAGGCAGCATGCTGCAGATATCAAATAAAAGGAAAGAAAAAAATAAGATGAAAAATGGAGACATTAGTCAGTTCAAATAGATGGTAAAATTTTCTATGCTGGCAACAACTGTGGGAAACAAGGGTGAAGTGGCTCTGCTGTAAGGATCAGTGTGCCCTACCATACAAGTGGTAAGGAGAATCAAATTTTGAGGGTTCTTGTTTAGTAACATTTGGAGAATGTTACTAGTTCCAGTTATCTAAGGTACCAGGAAAGCTGATGAAGACCTTTGGTCTCAGCCCTGGGCCTTGGCTTGAACTTCTCGGGCAAGGAAGGCTGTGCTGACCTTGCCTTTCTTGTCCACACCATTTATTATTTCTTACAGGTAACAAAGACTAACAGAAATCACTTGCACCAGAAGTGTAGTTAAACAAACTTTTGCCTCTCAAGTGGTCACTTGTAAGTTGCCCAAATCTTGGAATGATGCCATTGAATGACTGACAATAAAATCTCTGAGAGAAGATGAGACCTGATGTTAAATTTTAAAAAGGCAAAAAAAAAATGTCTTGACATTCCATATTTTTCAGGCCTACACAATACAAAGAAACACATCTTTTGCCTTTCGTATCTCAAAAAATCCTATTTTCAAGCTTGTAAGTTTTCTCTTCAGGGGTTTTAACAACCATGTTCCCCCAGCTCATGTCAAACTGCTGAACTCTCTCTCTGTGACACACAGAGACAAGCAAGTGAACCCACCAAAGCCTGGCATATCTCTCAGCAATAGCTACAAACAAAATATTCCATAACTTTATCTTTTGATCCGGTAAAGACTCAATATTTTTGCCATAAAGCATTTATTTTTCCTTTATAGGACCTTTGTCATGGTCTCAAATGGAAGGCATGAGGTACACAGGTTTTGGCTAGATATGGTCATTGGTATGTGCTGGCACAAAAGTACATGCAAGCAACCCTGAAAATCAGAAATGCCCTGATGGTGGAGTGTAACCACCTGCTGTAGACCAAGGGGACTGAGGATAGCAGACCTAGAACTGATCCCACTGAAAATGCTGCCTTAATAAATAACATCTGCCCTGCCCCTTTACTTTACAAAAACCTTTACAGACTTTAATTAATCACGGCAGCATTTGTGTTATGCTGTAGTAAATTCTATTCATAGGTAGAAGAAAATACTTTTCAACTATTCATATAGATGTCAAGTCTGCAGCTGAAAGATTAAATAAGCCAACTAAAGCCACATAGTATGTCCATGTCTTTTCAAGCACAGCTCAGGGTTCACTCACTGCCATTTGAGAACCCAGCACTAGTGGGTTGTGTGGCATCGCACCCTGAAGCGTGCCCACCATTGTTGCTTGGTGATCTCATCAAATGTCTGCGCTGGCATCAAGGAACAAGGAGGACCCAGAGCCAGTAGCTGGCTGGGACCCAGGGGCTCACGTAGGGCACTCCCTGATCAGCACCTGGGGGCACACCTGTCATCTTCCCAGGTAGGTTTGAGACTGTACTGCACTGCAGTTTATTTTCTTCATGGCGGCTTGTCTTGTGCTGTGTTTTAGATTTGTGACCAAAACAACAGCAGTAACACACCAACCGTAGAATCACAGAATGGTTTGGATTTTAAGGGACACCTCAGTGGAACAGTTGCATTTGCACACCTACTCCTTTAAGGCAGGGAAAAGAAAGAGGGAGAGCAGAGTGATGGGAAAGGCCATGATTGGAGCTGACATTGTGTCAATGAGAGTGCTTCAGATCACTGCACTTACAGGGAAGGTTAAGTACTGTGCCTTCTGCTCAATCCAGCAAGTTATAGATTAGGATCCTTAGGTTTGCATTGAGAGATCCATGTTTTATCCAGTCCAATACATTTTTCATACTATTAGATGCAAAAGGCATGGATCACTGGTCAATATCCTGAGCTTTCATTTATTTGCAATGCATTAAACTTTACACTTTCTTCCTTGTTGTGCTAAGTCCTCCATTACATATAGTATTGTCCTGCAACACTTATAAAATGCGGACAAAACAAGACTTACTTTCCACTCCCTACTGTTCTTTCTGTGCTGCTTTGGCTATTTGTGACTACTTCAAGACCTCCAGGGTATTATTTGTGACTGCAGTTTGTCACTCGCAATCACTTTGCCCACTAACCCAGTATCACTGTGTTCTTGGATATGTTCTTATATGATTCTTTTCCAACTCAAGTCTACACGAAACTGGATCAACTTTGGTTATCACATCACAGACATGGTTACGAGGTCTGTGAAGAGTATGGCCTAGACAATATTTTAGCAGGTTTGAAGTTAAAGATATCTTACCAAGTGCCCCACTGGCTTTCAAAACCTTTGGTTATGGCTTATTCACTGAGCAATCCTCTTGAGTTAGGTGGAATTACTCACAGACATGAAGTCAGACAGGTGTGGTGACTACAGAACTGGGATCTTCCCAGCTTCTGGCTAGCACATTCTACTGGGTAGTAAATGTTGCTCATTTTTTCCGTAGTGGAATGGAAGGAATGGCTGTACAATCAATCATGCAGCACTTGTAGAGAAAAGAAAATGTTATGCATTGTTTATTTATTTATCCATCACTCATGATATGGCAAGCATAGCAAAGTGCTGCAATTGTTGTTATTAGCAAATCTGGCTTTTATGCTAATTTGTAGCTGAAGAAAAAGTATTTCTATAATTACAGACTGCTTGAATGGGCTTTGCCAGGGTCTTTGGAGAATTCTGATTGAAAAGCTCTCAATTTTTATTTTGTTTGAGTAAAAGGGACAAACTCCAAGTTTCTCATTCATCTGTGTTATATCTCTATTTAAAAAACTTTTGAGGCTGGATGTCTGTGGGGTTGCGTGTTAAAAATCTTCTGACACCAGGTAGTATCTTTACTACTCTTCAGTGTCTCCTGTTATCAAATGTTTGCATAAAATCAGAGCACATGTCTAGCTTCCTGACAGATGTCAGTGAGTAGGTCTGTATGATCTGCAAACTACTGTTCATGATGAAATGTTCCAGCAAGCTTATTACTGACTTTTATCCAGGAATGATTTATATATCAGTTTATTATATACTTTGATGTGATATCCAAACACACCAAGGGAAAATATCTCCCTTCACCTAGACACATAAAAACCAAGAGAGGATGATGATCATTAAAAGGGAAATGAAAAGAACTGTAAGAAATCAGAACTGTCTAGATGCAAAGATTAATTGCTGTGCAACTTAACATTCGAGACAATTGCAAGCATTTGTTTAAATTAAGCAGTGAAATAGACCATCCCTAGCAGTGGATAACCCAGTCACCCTTTGTCAATTGCTTTCCCATTTGCAGTTCATACAAAGGAAGACTTTCTATTAGTTTTTCTATTTGTAAAATCTTGTTTATGCACAATGGAGCTACCTTTCAACTCTTTTTTCTTTTCATGAGCAAGCTGATCTCTTTGAAACAATATGCCAGTACTCCCAATTTGTCTGTGTCTGAAGCCTTTGTGATTGTGTAAATTTAAACAACACCACAGTAACATTGTTTGCTATCTGATTACGTGTTTTATTCCCTTAAACTATTTCCTGTGAAACACCCAAACCATAACATGTAAAATATAAAAAGATATAGAAATGTCTTATTCTGTTACACATCATTCAGTACCTTGTGATATTTTCTGGTAGTTTTGGTGGTTTAGAGAACTGCTGGGGTGTTTAAGACATCTCTGTAAGGTACAACAATATGCAGAATATTGTCTTTGCCTTATGTCTTCTTTGGCAGATCTTTTTCTCTTCTTTCCCTCTTTCAGGCAGAGGGAAGCAGGCTTAAGTAAGTTCAGCAGAATTGATGCTTTCTTGGTCTTGGTTGCCTTCTTTAACTAGTACCATATAATTTAAGCCCTCTTGATTCCTTGTTTCCATTAGCATGGCTGAAACAATACTGTCTGAATCTGCACATGGAACATCGTTATCTGCATTTAAAACAAAAGACAACAGCTCAATGATATACATGTAGGATAGAAAGCAAACAAAATCAGACATCTGTTGGAGAAAGTTGGTCCAGGGACCACGTAGTGACTGATGATTCCAATTTATTTTCTGCTATTGCCCATGTGGATTACAGCTTTGAGAGCAAATGGCTCAGGGAAGGTTGGTCATCACCATTCATATCTCCACAGGCAGCAGTAGAGCTATGAATACATGACTTACTTCTTCTGGTAGTAGAGGTAGCCTGCATAAAGCCAGAGTGATTGTAGTCCCTACCTTTGTTTAACCCTGCAAATAATGCTGCTAAAGAATCGTGCAACTTGGGTAGTTTTCTACCTACTAAATCATTGCATACTGTCTCCCTAGAGAACATATAATAGTCTGTCTTTCTAGAACAACTCATGGCAACTCATATGTGTTTTTAAAACTTTCTATTTTTCTCTATTTTGCTACTGTTCACATACATGGAATTGCCTGAAATGTATTGCAGGGCATACACCTTTCAAAAACTTTAAAAAAATATTAACAAAAGACTCAAGTTAGAAGTGCTGCTATATTTTTTTTGGCATTTATTTTTGCAACAGGTATCTTCCTTTATAATGCTTCTTCCTTATTTTGCAACACAACTTGGAAAAGCGAGCACATGACATTCAGGGCTGTCCATTCAAAAGAATCACAAGCATTGTGCTATTGCACCAGGCACCATACAATTTATTATGTCACTATAATCACACACATTCCCGAGCTAGAAAGCCAGAAGCCTGCTCGTCATGCTAGAGCCCGCTGAGAAAGATTATCAAGGAAAGATTTTAGAAATTTAGAAACCTGTTTGCAAGTTGGGGATTGGGACACAGAGCAAACCATGGTCACATACCACAGTGACTGACAGCTATGAAAAATCATTTGATACTCACTTTGTCAGTTCGGGACTATTATGGCAATATTTAGTAATTCAATCCCAACTAAGCCTTTACCAGCTGGTACAGCTCTTCTTTGTATTTGGGTTTTGTTTAATAAAGCTGCTAATGGGAACCCTTGGGGGCAAGTTGCTTTTGAAAAGGCAAACTGGCAAATGCTGAGGGCATGTTTGCAACAAACTCTTAAGAGAGAAATCTTAAAATAAGGACCCAAGTAAAACTGGGTATTTAGAGACCAGACATATGCCGGCTGACCCGCCTAAGTATAGAACGCTAGAGGAGCATTCAGATTTGTTTCCTGTATAAGTATCTGGAACTGATGAGGTGATGTTTACACAAATGTGAGTATGAGGTCACTGAGATATTTTTACCAGATATATAGATACATTACTAATTCTTTCCCCAACAGGTCTGAAGAGCTACAGAACATGTAAAATACTATAATCCTTTTTCAACCTAAGCACCACTGTATTTCTCATTATGGAGAGAAAGAGCTAAAAAATGAAACCTCTTGCCTTGGTTTTACTTTTTGAGCTTTGGGAACAAAATAAGCAAGAAAGGCTGTTTTTGCAGAATATTCTTATACTAACCAAAGATGAAGGAAGGATATAATGTTGATGACCTTCCTCCTACCAAGTGATGTGTATAAGCTACATTGCCATTTTCAAAATGAGATTTTTGACTACAAGTGCTCTTTCCTTCACTGTTGTGTCATCTCTCAGGGTAGTGTTTGGTACTCACGAAAGCTTAGCACCATTCTGCTGTACAAGTCAAAAAAATGTGTGCAAGGACATGAAGTTATGTAGTAAAATGCTTACCTCTCATGTAAGGCAGAAAAGCGAGTAAATAATCCTGAAAATGAGCATTTGAGGAAAAAAATCATTATTTGTTGTGAAATTCCCCCAGAAACGTGAGGGCTAGAAACATCATCAACAGCCTGGATAGCCATAAGCCAATCCAGAGAATTGTGAAGACTCTTTGGAAGTTCCTTACAAAACAAGTTAAGAATTTGAAGGATGATAGAGAGAAGCTGTAGTGGGGACACAGGTCAGTATATTCATGAGATATCATTCTTTTCTTTTGAGTTTTAACATTGCTAAAATTAGTTGATTGATGTATAGTCATGCTGGGTTATACGTGAGTAAATGCAGGATAAACCATGTGATGTGATCCCCTCAGATTTCACAGGCAAAGCCTGGCTGAGCCAACAAAACACCCCGAGAAGAGACGTCCGAGGAACACCTTCATGGAAACTGAAGCCGTGCTGAGAAGTCAACCTCAAACGCTTAAGTCCTGAGGGGTTGTCTGCGCTGTGGACTGCTGCATAGTCTAAAGTTACCCACATTTGCTTTAAACAGCCTACCTCAGGGCACGAGGCAACCTAGCTCTGGCAATCCAGAGATTGTACAGGCTGAATACAGAAGTAATCTGCTGAGAAGCAGGTTCCCACTGAGTTCTGTGCTTTCTGAGGTAGACTGCTTCCAATAAGTAAAATGACATGTTCAAAGTTCGGCACTGTACTTGCAGAGACACCTGCTTCTGGTCCTAAACACATATAGTTTTGACCTTGCTGGACACGTTTTTGTAGTAGCGCTGTGTTTAAAGCACATCTGAGCCAAAATGCAGGTAACTCAATTACAACACATCTCTCTAGGATAGGCAGAAGCTTACTCTAGACAGCCCTGCATTCATTGACACAAGAATCTGTGATCATCTGACGCAGGCTAGCGGGGCATGGAGTTTGCTTGCTTAACCTTCTCTGAGGAGATGAATCCTCACCCAATAAAATCTGTGCTTCCCTCTTCCCAGTCCTGGAGACTCAGTCAGCCGCTTCCTGCTGCAGGGCAGCCGGTGCTGAGCCGGGCCATGGATCTTGCCTCACCATCCCAGAGCGTCTTCCCTTCCCTTCCCTTCCCTTCCCTTCCCTTCCCTGCTGTGTGGGCTCACAACATGTTTTGAAGTGCTGCCTAGAAGGGTGCAAATTTCTGTGATGCCTTGATAAGCAGATGGGTTTTTTGGTGTTTAAGTTGAGAAGGTGACAACGTATAAGAAATAAAAAACTGTCCATAGAAAAGCTGGTTGGTAGAGACTGAATAAACTGATCTAGAGATACCGGTCTTCTCTTGCAGTTATTTCAGGGCTAGATCCTCAGCTAACACAAATTAACAAAGCTCCATAGAAAACAGTAGGATGACATTGATTTACACCAGCTAAGTAGACAGCCTGAGACATTACTAATTCTGGGTAGGATAATCCCACACGATGCTTAGCACCTTCAATATGGTAAGGTATAGAAGTGCACATTTGTGTTTTCACATTAACATCACCTTGTTTTCTCATATATACTCTACCTTTTGTCCCTGCCACACAATGGTAGTAAACAAGAGACTGGCTGACTTAGTGGCATGGCTGAAAGATGCTCCCGACAATGTACACATTCAATAAAAATGTGCTTGATGACGTATCTTTGTTAAGGGCAAAAAAAGTGGCTACTGAACCCTGACTTCTCCACTTCAGCTCTGTTGGTTAGCTCAAGGAGACAGTTCCCATGTTGAGAGTATTTTCCTCATACCTGCTGGCCACCTGGAGCTGGAGGTGCTGTGTTTCAGTTTCTGCTCATTGCCAGTAAGAATATAAATAGAACAAATATATATCCGTTTTAATGCTCCGCTCTGTATTATATATCAGTGGAGATATATCTGTGTTTCCTGTCTGATGAAGCGTATGATCTTGCATGGCTTGAGGGTGACTCACTGAGCTTTGCTACTCTGTCAGACACTAAGGGTGCTAAAAGCAAGAATTTTGTTCGTTTTGTATTTCCACTACACTAGACTTCTTGAAGCACTGACTATCCATCTTTCTTTTGATTTTAATGAACTTCTCAGAGATCTGTGGCCTGAAACCTCTGCATAAGAAGCTGACTTGGGAAATACTGATACAAACCTGTATATTATAATTCATAAAAGAAGAGCACCAAATAAAGTCAGTTCCACATGTGTTGCAATACAAGAAGGCTGTATAGATAGGAAAAGCACCTCCCTCCTCCAGATCACAAAGCAGGGTTAATTAATTTTACTAAGTTTTAATCATCCAGATCTTAACATGTCCAGTTTAAGCTCTTTGCCTAGGCTGCCTTTAAAGTCAATGGAAAGAGAAAGAAAGAATTAGTAGCTTTCTGGAGATGATTATTTCACATCCTTACCTTTACATAATAACATCCCCTGGACACATCTACAAATCTCTGATGACTCTCAAACAGCCTAGACAGCCAGCACAAATGCAGCACCTAAGTTTTAGTTACACTCATACTACACAAATGTCAGCTCTTATAACACCATATCATCTCGGGTTTTTTTTTTCTCTCCTCAGTCCAATGCAGGGTATTAGCATGACTTTCCGTGCAGTATCATATGGTTCTTGTGCACTCTCTGGAATCAAACAGTATTTGTCTAGGGGACGAATAAGAAATGATCACACCACTAATACTCTCTTTTCCTGCAGTGTTGCAGCCACTCACTGTTTTGGAAGAAGCCTTTTCTCTGACCTCCGCTGGCTTTGGGTCAGCCACTCACTAAGCTAAGTGGGGAAGAGGATTACTGAATTTCAGAAAAATACAAAGGAGACCAGATACAAGGTTTTAAAAATGTCTCTTATCAACACATCTGCTTTAGAGAAGCTTCCGTTTGTCCAAGTGATTAAGTTCAGAGAGGTGTGCAGAATAGTTTTTAAAAGGTAGCTGGTTTTAGGAAAATAAACTGATGCCTTTTACTCAGGGAAGAGCAAACTAGTACTACTCAGCCGGCAGAGAGGATAGATATATAATTAATGGTGAAACTGGTGATTTTAATATTGAATCTCCTCAATGCAAAGAATTGCACAGAGATTTTAAAAAAGAACAAGTGACATTTTTAGCAAGTATCTTCATTGTTAAAAAAAGTAAATACACCAAGTGACTGTGACTGGCTTTGGAAAGAAAAGTGAAAAAAAAAGGAAACACTGCAAAATTCTAACTGGTTTATCTTCACACATTTTTCAAGCAATGTCTCAAGCTCAGGGATTTTTAAATAATGGTTTTTGAGGCCAAATGTGTTTCTCTTTAGCCTTTTACCTTGGATTTCTTCAGGCTCCCTCCCACAGTCCTGCACCTCCTCTCAACAGAGGAGTTACTTCTAGAGGTAAGAGCATGGTGCTCTGACACAGCTTCTGAGCAGTTAGACTTTTTCCCTTATAGGTTCAAAAGAGATTGTGGAGAGCGGCCCTGATAAGAATAGTCCTCCTGGGTCATAAAGGCAAGGAGCTGCTCCAGCTGCTTAATGCCCAGTTGTCTGATGTCGGCGAAGACGTTTGCCAAAACAAACAGGTGTTTCTATCCGTAAAGGGGCACGCCTGGGACCTGAAAAAATATAGTGCTGTCTTCTATCTGCAAATGTAAAAACTTATGTCTGAAAATAGACGGACTAGTTATTTTTACAGCAATGCAGGCCAATCCTGTTAGCATACCCGTTCATGACTTTTCATTTGTACTTCTTGAAACCAGGGGAAGAAGAGCCTATCTTTCAGTAATGAATGGGAACTCTGGTGATGGGGCCTCATTCAATTCCCATTGGATTCAAAAGCCACTGGTGTCTCAGTTCTCCAGCTGGACAGTGCTTTCCTCACTCAAAAAAGTGTTGCTAATGTTACTTAATACCCATGATAAGTACCCTGCAAGATCTGTAAGAGTTGCTTCCCTCGCTTCTGAAGCAGTGCTGCTAGGAGCTGCTGGTATTGCTCGACCGTATTTATTGCCACTTGATGCCTCCTTTAGAAGGGTAACTCTTGTCATAAAAAAGATGCTATCCCTTTTGCCAGTCCCATGCTATCCTGTTAGCATACTGTCCAGACCACTAACATACTATCTGTATGAGTTCATCCACATTTGCAGTCTGTGTGTCATACTGCACCGGCATTAATGTTGTGAAAATCTAAGGTTTTCCAGCTCTCCCACCTATGAAACAGCACTGTCAGCGTCTACAGACCTGCTAAAGGTGTGGCTACCTACAAGTAGGTAAGGCTTAATAAAATTTGGAAGATGTATGATTCCATGTAGGGCTAAATATCATATTTATTTTGAGGTGTGTCGTTTCAATTTTCTTGACATTTGGCTCTTTCTTTTGGAACCAGGCCTCCTGGTGAGAGCAAGCATTTCTTGGCGGGAAGCTCATGACAGGAGTTTCATTACACACAAAGGCCAATGACTGCGTAACGTTTTTGGAAAATGCTGTCCAGGACAATCCATCATGGAACAGTCCTTTGGGTTATTTGTTTTGGCTGTCATCTTTGTACTGCTACTACAAACACAAGTGTTTCACTCAGTCCCAGCTAAAAATGAATGCAAATTTTTAAAATTGCTTATTTGTTATCCAGTATGCTACAAATCATAGACTGTGACATATTTGATAGCCCTAGCTGTTTATGACAGGGTCATAAGAGAGCTCATATTTTGGTCCAGAAGCTCAACTAGAATCCAAATTGTCAGTTCTTGATTAAATCTGTCACACTTCTGGAGCCCACTTTTCACTGAACTTGGCTGTGCGAGATTTACATCACAGGCAGAAAAAATGTTGAATTCATTTATGGCTGGAGAGCTACAGAAAATTGACCTATGCATATGTCCCTGATCAGATGATCCACCAACAGTAAGTTATCCAGATAATCCAGCAACATTAAGACATCACCAGGACTCTAGGTCTTCAGTTAAGTACATGGCGTAGCATTTTAATGAGCTTATGAAGAACGTACTATGGGAAGGAGGGAAATAACATACAAGTGAACTGGGAATATACAGGGAAATAGGTATGTGCATTACAGAGACATGTAAAGAGCTTATCAAGTGTTTAGTCTTTTAAAACACATTTAAATGAAAGGATGATAAATAGATGAATAAAATTCAAGCTATAATGTTTCCTGATGGGAACTTCTTGTATGAAAATCAACAGATGAGCCTGAGGAGAAGTTAAGGAGTTTCAAGAGTTAAAGCATGAAAACACTGAATGAAAGCATTAAAACAGTTGCTTTGTCTTCCTATCCCATTGCAGATCCAGCAGTGGGTTTGTGGCAACAGCTGGGCAGAGCCTATGCAAATGAAAGAATGGGGGGAAGCTGCAAGAGGAAACAGGACAGCTGATGGGCAAAACAGATTGGCTCTGAGAGCTGTTGCCAAAACTACCTGCATTGAATTGCCCTTCTTACCACAGTGGGCCAGGTTTTACCAACTGGGTTACTGTAAACAAGTTTAAGGGAGTCTGATTTTAAAAGTGATCACTGCCAACGGATTCCCTGAACATAATGCACATTACAGAGTACCATTATTGTTAAGATTACCTTAAAAGTCTGTTATACAACAATTTCTGTAGTAAACTATTTTTTTCAGATTTTGACCATTCGAACTGAAACTTTTCACGGAAGCCTCTGTCCATACTCTCCTTTTCAATAGCTTGGCCATTTCTAAGAATGCCACTTTTGTCCTTGGCAAACAAATGAAACAATGGCCTTTCTCTGTGATTTCTGCTGTGTGGTAGAACTTGACATTCTCACAAAGTAAAGTTTTTATGTTAAGAATGTGTGTTTGTCATCCCAGAGAAAGTAACGATTTGCCTAGATTGAGCAAGTTAACAGTAAGGTGAAGATCGTGTTTAGCTGGCACATGCTAAATAGAGACTTGCACTGAAGCTAAAATCCATGCATGTTACATCTGTACCACACCTGCTCCATGAAAAGGTTGACAGTCTACATTCCAGCCTCTTTCCCAAACTCCAAACAGAAAGAAGGGCAGAACTGTATTTAAAATTTTCAGTCTTGCTAAAGATTTTAACAGATATTTGATGTAATGCCACAAGAATTTCTTGACAATTTTTCACATCTCTGTTGCCCATGGAGGTAAGGAACACAGAGCAAAGATGTCTAAGCTAGGAAACCACACTAGCTCAGGAGTACATGCAAGCAGTTGAATTGGTATGGCCCTATGTCCAGTAAACGTTGTTTTCCTGTAGCCATTTGAAAATTAAACATAGCCTGAGATATGCTGTATCCAAGTTGAATACTGGAAAATCACCTATATTCCAGCTGTCATCAGTGGAGAGGAAAGCAAAAGACAACCCCTTTAATGCCATAATACACACCTGAAACACAGGAGTTGCCTCTCATGGACTACAGATATCTAGAAAAGTATCTTTGATGGTGAGACTCTCAGCTGCTAGGCAGCTACATTAAAGTGAGAGAAAATGCATCCGAAATGTAAAGACTATTACCTTGGGCACAGCGACTATTTAACTGGCCGTACTCCTTTCCTGAGATAATGCCAGGATTAGATGTGTGCCAGATTAAGTGTCTCTTTCCTGAACTCCACTATTCAGAGCAAAGATGCCCTCTGAGAAACTAGGAAATTACATACATGCAAATACCCCAAACTTTTCATTGTGGCACAAGGATGGAAAATCAGCTGTTAAAAAAGCATGAAATGAAGGGTTATCAGTGCTGGTTTACTTTGGTGAAAAGAAAAAACAAAACAAAACAAATCCAAAATAATAAAATCAAACAACAAACTGACCCTGTGAAATGTAATTGAAATATTTCAACTGATAAAAACTTCTTTTGCAGATTTTCAGATCCTATTTTTTAATACGGCTTCACGTTTAGATGATTTTAATTCCAGTTGCACAGACAACTTTAAATTTAGCATTGCCTATGTGTTTTTAATTCCCGTCTTCACAACCTTAACAATGTTCTTATGTGACCGTGCTTTGTTGTGTCCCATGTCATAAGTATATCTTCCCTAACGTGACGTAGTTTTATTAATTCACAGTGTGCAGAGCACAAGTATGATGTGACTCCTGGCTGGAGCTCACTTCCAAACAACTACTTAATCAGTACTCCTAAAGTAAATGCCTAACTGTTGCGTGTAGAAGATGAAGAGGGAGTGGATGCCTTGGAAATTGGAACAGATTTCCACCCAGAAACCTTCTGTGGTGGTTTCACTCTGGCTGTCAATGACCAAACCACACAGTTACTTACTCCTCCCCACCTCAGTAGGATGAGGAGGAGAATCAAGAGAGAACCCTAGAGATTTGTGGGTTGAGATAAGGACAATTTAATAGAACAACACGGATGAATAAGGAGTTACAATGACAGCCAAGGGATACAGAAAACGAGCAATGCTCAGTGTCACTGCTCGCCATGCGCAGCCTGACCGAGAAGCCACAGCTGCCCTGAGATCCTGAGCATGAAGGCAGCATGGGATTGAATGGCCTGGACACAGCTGCTTGCAGCATCTAGGGAAAAATTAACCCCCTCCAAACCCAGCACACTTTCTAAAGCTCTCCTGGCTGCACAACAAACTTAAGTATTTGCTTTAGCCAAACAGGGTCATGAAGTACCAAAAATTTAGATGCAAGCTGAGTGTCTCTGTGAGACAAGATAAATTGCTTGATAATTTTGCATATGTTTTTCCTGGTATGGCTTACCTAATGGCACTAAATAAATCTTCACAAGTTTGGTCTTTGCTGTTTCCATTTTATAGACAGAGAATTTGAGGCAATGACAAATGCAATGAAAAGAACTGCTGAATCCCGCTCTGTTCTTGGGAAAGAGGCCACGGGGATCATAAGCTCAGACTCACCTTCAAAAGCTTGATTGATGACTCCAATTGCTGCCTCTTTATATTCAAGGTAGTGGATGTAGGACAGTGGAGAACATCTTATCTCTTGCAGCTTTTCCTGAAGATATGAGAAAGTAGGTCTGTTGTGAGGTTCTTGGGCCCAGCATCTTGCCATTAAATCACATCTGGAAAACAATTTTTTCAAATGCAAACATTAAGGAAAATAAAATCATCTCAAATCTTACCATTAAATCATCTGAGAAGGAACTTTGGCCTAGATTTTTAATTTCTGAAAACTTTGTATGTAGTACATAGATTATTATCAGCTGTGAGGGAAGAAAAAGCAGATTAAAAATCAGTTGTCTGGAATACTCACTGTCAATGTTTTAATTTTTCAAAGATGGATATTTTTGAGAGCAGCTGTAACTTTTTTTTTAAGTCTAAAATAGACTCCTTTGCCATTAATATCTACTCTCACAGAAGAATTCATCATTATTTTCTAAGAAAGCAAATGAGAAAGTAATTTTGTCACACACAATAACAGGACATCTAGACCAGAAAGGAACTTGAAGTTATCAACTTATTTAATCCTTCTTCAATTCACACTATCTCAAATTGAGAGGAAGTTCAAGGCAAACCCTCCAGCACAGAGAGAGTTAATTTAGAGTTCTGCCTCTAGACCAAAACAAACAGGAGTAAGTTTTCTCATCAAAGGCAAAAATGGTATGAGTTTCCTCCTGGTGCAGGGATTCTAGCCCAGCTTGCACAACAATATCTGTTCCAGTGGAAAACTGCCCCTCCTATTTGTCTGAAGGATAGGGCTGATTTACATTGCTTACTTAAGGTAAGTCCAGGCTACACAAAACCAAATCCTACAAAAGCCAGGGGCAGCCAGGCTGAAAAGCAATACACAGCCAGCACCTGGACAGCCTAAGTGTTGGAAGCGGAGAGAGATCTTAGACTCTCAAAACCAGAGAGCTGTGTTTGAGCAGACAGTGAAAGGCAGGTTCAGGAAGTTGCTACTGGAATGCAGAGTATTCACCTCTAAGCCCTAAGTTCAAATCCTCCTGACAAACAGCCTCCCAGACCTGCTGCTACGTGATACCAAGCGTTGCTGAGTTATGTGAAATGAATTGGCTTCCTCAGATCCTCGCTTATCCACCTTAAAAAGGAGATTGCCATCCTTCATCACAATTGGATATTTTACAAAGCCCTTGCTGACAGATGAGAGAAATCTTTTCACTTCTGATTTTTCAATGATATTTTTAACTAAAATATTGGTGTTGGGTGAGAAACGTGAGTAGAAAAAATGTGTCAGAATCACTTTTTATCACACTGTATCAGGTGGTTGTGGAGCTGGGCAGAGTAAAAAGCGGCAGTGACTTCCAAATGCTCTGAATCATTTCATCTGCTAACTTTCAGGTGTACTGGTTATTGATGACACTGGCAACATAGACAGAAAAGTACTGAATAGGACTCAAAATGAGGTGAAATAACTGTTTCATTCTGTTGCCAGCAAAGTGTCTGTCACATTGAATTCAAAAGCCTTGGATGCTTGCAAGCTTAACAGTCTTCTGGTAAGATGGTAGGATATCCAAGAAAAAAACATGAGGTCAGGTTCCATCCTTTGCCATTGTAGTGGAGTCTTGTGCAAAGTGTAGCAATGAAGTACAAGAGTTGCCTGAGTGCACTGCTCCTTTAACAGAAACGAAGAAATAGACAGCCATAGGCCAACAGAGGGAGAAGGAAACAGGAAATGATACAGAAGTCATAGACTCATTAGAAATGGGTTGGAAAGGACCTTCGACGATTGTCTAGTCCAACTTTTCTGCCATGGGCAGAAATATCTTTTACTACATCAGGTTGCTCAAAGCCCCAGCTAACCTGACTTTTAACACTTGCAGGGAGGGGAATCCATGACCTCTCTGGGTAAGCTTTTTCAGCGCCTCACCACACTCATCATAAAAAATGTCTTCCTTATATAAGATCTAAAGGCACCATTTTTTTTTTTGTCTGAAATAAGAACATGAGAAATGTGGATGCTGAATATGTTTGTGTTCCTAAGGCTAATCTCTGTCTTTGTAAATAAAAATCTTTTTTATTGGACAATCTGCTTCATAAAGCCATTCAATTTTGTTGTTGAGTGGAGATATTCTTCACTGCCAAAACATTTGGAACTGGAATTTCCTCAGTTTAATTATATCACATATTCTTATTTCCCGAATCAAATTACTTGCTGGTTGGCTTAAAATATTCATATCAGATAAACATTATACTGTTCTCAAGGTATTTATTTCAGATAGGCTTTAGATTTCTAATGACAATAACTTCTATGCTATCTCAGAACATATCTGCAAATTTTGCATGAAAAGATATTTGTGGCATGGTATTAAACTTCCAAGGCATGTTGTGACATCCAAAGTATGAAGTCACGTGGCATAAACTTTTACTAGCCCAGAAATGCATCAGCACAAGACCAGTCAAGAAGGTGAAGGCCAGGTTAGTATGCCAAGATGTACATGAATGACAGCTTGAGAACATTCCTATATTTTTCTGAGCGCCAAACACAGTCTAGTGGGGCATTGCTTCAGCATGAGGAAGAGACCCAGAGGATTCTCTTACTTCATGTGGAAAGCCTTTCAGGAAGGAATTAAAAATAACAGATGCAAACACAACATCAGCTAAAGGTTTAGGTTAGGTTTAACAACTGGCCTCTACATCTAGACATACTTCTACACACCTACCCTTCACAACAGTGGTTTATCTCAGAGGAACCATTAACCATTTGTAACCATTTGTTCAATAGAGCTGCATACGTGGGACAAATAAGAATTTGAGACGCTGGAAAACCAAAGAACTAATTCAAGATCTAAACTGCAGGCTGAAAGTGAACTATTCCTGAAATGAACTGCAGTGCACAGAAGCTGCAGGACATAACAAATTTTCTCTCACATGAGATGGAAAATACAGTTGATGTAGGGATTTTCTTAGAAAAGGAAAAAAAAATGTTGGGATGAAGAAGAGCCACTGCTTTCATTTGATGCACTCTGAGCAAAACCTTCTTCTCTCTCACTCTCCAAATCCCTCCAGGGAGGGGTTTCAAGAACCAAATAGCAAAAGCTCTTAGTTAGCAAACTGCTTTTTTTGCAAAACTCAGTTGGGTAACTGCATAGGAGTGAGAATTTGATGAAGTGGCAGCTTCAAGTCATCAAGTGGCAACATGTTTGTACAAACTGTCCTGACTGTAAGCCACAGCCTTTGAGGATCTATGTTAAATTCTATCAGTTCAGTCCAAACCTTGGCATGCTCTTGCTTGCAAGCCTCACAGGCAGATGAGTTTGCCAGTTGTGGATCTCTGACTACAAAAGTAGTGCCATTCATACATCTAATTAATATTTATGTGGCTTATTTATAGAATTCAAATCCCTCTTCCATTCGTTACCAAGCTTTACCTATCCACACTTCTTTGAGGGAAAACAGATAATTACTCCCTGGAGTAACATTTTGTGGAAGCAAGGGAGAGAATTTCTCCCCCCTCTCGCATTGAAAAAATATATCAAACCAATCCCACTTAGTGCTTTTACACCCCAAGGTTTCTGTGTCAGCCCTACTTGTCCTTGCAGTGTAAGCCTACCACAGATTCCTAAACACTTCTCAGGTGAAGTAGTTTGGCCTTTGAACTCTCTTCCTATCAATGATGGTTTGTTTTGTCAAATGACAATGAGCAAGCCAAAGTGCCTGGGAGATGATTACTGACTGCTGATGTCCTGATGCAGGTTCAAAATCATAAGAAGGGAAGCAAGAATGACAAGAATCCCAGCATGCCATTAATGACCTAGTAAAGTAGCAAAAAGCTGTTTACGTTACTGACAGAAGCTTGGTGCAGGTGCTGAGTGTTCACCAAGTGAGATAAAACACCATACAAGATTTTAAGAGCTCATTCAGCCCCTTGGCTTTCAAATGCTATTAGGCCTTGATCCCACAAGTTGCAACAAGCAGACCTTAAGATCTGGGACCTTAAAAATTACTTCAAACAAAGTTTTCCCAATTCTTCTGAAGATCTGGTCACTCATTTTAAAGGCAACTCATGAGCTTTTGTGTGATCTTGAATGTCAAGCTTGTACATGGATATATGTTGACTCCTATACTTTTTTATTCACAGAACAGCTGTAAGGAATTTTTTGAGGAAATCCTTTTCAGCAGAAAATAATGAAACTGAAATTGCTTTTGACTCTCATTTGTTCTATGACTTCCAGTTTTCAACTTGTTCTTAAAAGAAATCCTGATTTCTTCAGTTGCTCCAAGTGCTAAAGCTTACATCATCATTATTATTACTTTTATTATTATTATTGCTAATGTGATGTTTCAGTTCTACCTGCATAATGATAAATAATCACCTTGTCTGAAAGTCAGAGCTTGGTAACTGATATGAGACCTATCAGAGAGATCTGGGCTTGCCAATCACAGAATTACTATCAAGAGATTTCCTCAGCCCCAGGGGTAAGAACTGTGCACTTCAAGCAGCCTCTCCTCTCATTTGTAGGACCAACTGTCAAGTGCATTGCTGTAACTGCTTATGCAGAGTGAGTGATATAGGAATTGAGACTGGAAATTAGGCAATACTGAGTGATTCTTTGGCTCGGGTTTAACTTGCTCCTTTATATATCTCTGACCAGTATGTGTTTGTTCCACTATATGTAGTAATTTTAGTTTTTATTTGCAATTAAATCTCAATTTTATGCTCAAGAGACAAATGGAAATCAAAAGCTTTGATTATCTAACTCAGCTAAAGATTAACCAAAAGTTCAGACTTCCTTTTTGCTATACTGCTTCACTTTTCTTTATTGGCTTTTGTAAGAGTTACATCTGCAAAGACAGAACTGCTTATTTTCCACATGTGTTCTAATATTAGCCTAATTCCTATAGCTACCATTGGGAAAGCCAGTTATTCTGCTATCACAGACACATGGTATATAGAGACTAGTAAATTCTTTCTTAAAGCCACCTTAAATTTCAACCAATACCATCAGGCACTCTCACCCTGTTATCACATTACTACCAGATTAATACCCAATACTGACTTCGTATTATCTATTAAATCCTGTTTAAAAGACCAGAATCTACCATTCAACACTTCAGTTCTTACTCACAGGCTGCCCTACTGGCTGAATTAGCAGCCAGCTTGGCAGCTGTAAGTGCTAGATGTATTACTTGCAGAAAACAAAGGACGTTGAACTATTCATGGGTACAAGTAGCATTCAAAATGATGGTCAGTTGCCAATAAGCTTTTTGCTTCTTATAAATATTATCAACAACATTGAAACAAAATTAACTTACATGTCATCTGGACAATTGTTTGGGGATTCCAGCCTTCCTCCTGATCGTACATGGTGTAAAACTTCTATATTGGAGAAACCTGGATATGGCTGTTGTCCCAAAGTTAATGTTTCCCACACTAAGACTCCAAAAGCCCTAGAAAACACCATTTAAAAAATTATTTAATTGCAATTTCATCATGAAAAAACTTCCTATCAATAGTTAAAATGTCTCTAGCCTAAAAATAAGACACAGAAAAATGAGGAGTAAGAAGTTTAAATTTTTTGTGAAACAATTCATATGGTCTTAAGTCAGCCAAATAAAATAGCTAAAAGAAATGTGCAGAACTGACGTACTCTCCTGGATACACTGAGATGCAGCTTAGAAGACATTGAGGGTCGACTGCTTCCACAGGCAACACTCTGGGTGACCATGTCCATCTTTAAACAAGTGTTTAGAAATCTCTAGAGTTGTCCTTGGACAGAGACAAGTTCTTCTAAAGCACCACTCACAAAGCAATCAGCACTTAATTTGGTTTGGCACACAGCACTAAACTACTTGCTTAGATCAATGTAACAGTGGCAGTCAAATGGATAGGCTTGCAAGGGCTGAGGACTTGAAAAAGTTTGGTGGGCTACATACCACCATGAGTTCCTATGGCTACCGAAATATAAATTTGTGTGAATCTCAGGTTTAATGAATCTAGTTCGGTTTGTTTTTTCCCATGCCTCCTGACCATGGAGCTCTGTTTCTTCACCATAAACTCAAACCTACCCCAATATACATTTTAAATAAACCTTTACAGCAAAGTGCTATGACCTTCCTCTGTTGATGATGGGAAATTTGGGTTGCAAAATACAGAAGTCATTAGCAGAGAGTGAAAAGGTAACAGGAAAGCATTTGGTTGTAGGAAACATATGCCAATTAACCTAGTGAAAAACAAAATGCAATGGCATTTAGGCTGTCAATTCACTTGCCCAACCAAGCAAAAACCATGTTGTGGGCCTAGTATTGGGTGACACTAGTTCTTTCCAGACAGAGTACAAAGCTAGAACTCAAAGCATTAAGAAATATCCATGCAGGTCCTGTCATCATGCCAAATTTGTCAATAGCTCATTAAAATATCACTTAGGAGGAAATCTGCCTTAGCTTAAAGATTATTGGAGATGGCAATAGGCAATCTTATCACTCCTCCTGTAAACCAACATTTTCTTGCTGTGGGGTGTAGTATGATTATTCCTGCAGCTGTGTGGGTTCTATAACTCACCAGACATCAGAGCGATTTGTAAAGACACCATCAATGAGACTTTCAGGAGCCATCCATCTGACAGGGAGCAAACCTTCTCCTCTTTTCCTGTAATAATCATTTTTATAGATATCTCTGGCAAGTCCAAAGTCACCAATCTTTACTACACGTGAGGAGCTCTCATATTCCTTCTCAGAAACAAGGCAGTTGCGAGCAGCCAGGTCCCTGATTTGTACGGCAAAAACAAGAGGATGGAGTTAGCATTGCACAAGTGACCTCTGGGTGTCATCTGGTTCAATCCTCTCTTCAGAGCAGTACCAAACTGTAGTGGTTTTGCCTGGGCCAGGTTTTTTGGTATCGGGGGCTACAGGAGTGGCTTCTTTGCCAGAAGCTTCCCGTGTAGCTCACAGGGTTAGGGCCAGTCAATTCTAAGCTGGACCCTGCACCTGACCCAGGCCTGGCCAATTAGTGATGGAGGTAACGCCTCTGTGAATAACAGATTTGAGAAGGAAAAGAAGTTGTATCGCAGTTGCAAAACTGAGAGGGAGAATGTGAAAACATCTCCATAGACACCAAAGTCAGTGGAGAAGGAGGGGGAGGAGGGTGCTTAGGCACTGAAAAGGCTCCCCTGTGATATGTGGTGAGGATCATGGTGAAGCAGGTTGCTACCCTGCAGACCATGGAGGCTACCAGGAAGCAGAGATCCACTCGCAGCCTGTGGAGAAGCCCACGCCAGAGCGGGTGGATGCCTGAAGGAGGCCGTGACTCTGTAAGAAGTTCACCCTGGAGCAAGTTCCTGGCAGGACCTGGGAGTCTGTGGGGGAGGTGCCCACACCAGAGCAGGTTTGCTGTCAGGACTTGTGATCCCGTGAGGGGACCCAGGCTGGAGNAGAAGAAGCAGTGGGGGAGAGTGGGAAGAGGAGGGGTGGGGGGAGGTGTATTAAGACGGTTTTATTTCTCATCTCCCTGCTCGTATTATTTCTTTAATAATTCAAACCTTTTTTTTCTCCCTGAGTCTATTTTGCCTGTGACACTAATTGCTGAGTGATCTCTCTGTCCTTATCTCAACTCACAAGCCATTTGTTGTATTTCTCTCTCTCTCCTGTTCAATTTGGGAGGGGGAATGATTTTATGACTTGGTGGACATCAGGCTAAACCACCACACAAACTCAAGGACATATAAAATGGCTCCGAGCCTCATCCAGATAAGTTTTGCATTTCTCCAAGACTGGGGATGGCACAGCCTCTCTGACCAATCTGTTCCAGTGATTGAATATGCACATTGTGAACAATATTCTCTAATTTCCCTTGCTGTAACTTGTGCCTGTTCTTTCTTATTTCTGTGCCTTATTGAGAAAAGTCTGTCTTTGTGTCCTCTCTAGCTGTTCATTAGGTAAATGAAGAAAGCAAATGGATCTCCTCCTTTGCCCTTCTCTTTGTTGCCTAGAATGCAAGGAATCCTGAATTCAGATCTTAGAGTAGACATCATTTTGTGAGAGAACTGTTAGTGATTTTTAGCAGAAAAGCATAACATTAAATTTTACTCCAGTGTTCTCACCTTCCCTGTTACATTCTAACATCTCTCTGGACACTTTTTCCCAGGTGAGATAGTCCCAATACTGTAGATAAACCTTGGAATGGAAAATAAGTTCTGTACCTGTGTATAAAATGCATTTTCTCTAAATAGACACAGCCTTTGCAAATATCCAGACATATATCCAAGAGATCAGTCATTGTCAGTAAAGGGCTCTGGAGCTACAAGAATCAAAGACAGAAGTTAGACATGTCTTCTAGCATTATAAACTCAGAATAACAACCTCCCTAGGCAGAGATGGCATTGTTTCCTCATTTAAAATGTGTAAGATTTTTGCAAAACATGCAAAGCACAGGTGCAAAATCTCTATATGTCAATAGAGTGAATACTAATTACCAGAAAGGTAAACTGCCAAATCACTGCACTGCAAGGCAGTGAAATGAAAGGCAAGTCTATAAATGCAGTACTCAACTTGAGAATTCTAAATGAACACACCATGCTTTTTGATTTGGGTCTAAGAATCTCCTGGGATCTTCAGAATTGTTTCTCCATTACAGTGGAAGAAATGGGGTCCTGAAAATTTCCTCCCCTATCAGATCAGATTTTCTCACTGCTGTATTAATTAGTGCAATATATTATTCTCACAGAGTCACAGAGTGGTAGGGGTTGGAAGGGACCTCTAGAGATCATTCAGTCCACCCCACCCACCACCCCCTGACTAAAGCAGGTTCATCTCGATCAGCTCACTCAGGAACATGTCCAGGTGGGGTTTGGAAACCTACAGAGAAGGAGACTCTACACCCTCTCTTGGCAGCCTGTGCCAGGGTTCCCTCAGCCTCACAGGAAAGTATTTCCCTATGTTTAAGTGGAACTTCCTACCTTCCAGCTCGTGCCCAATAACCCTTGTCCTGTCATTGGATGCTACAGAAAAAAAAGACTCACCCCAATCTCTTGACACTCGCACACTATTAGAATGCATGTATATACAATTCATTAGAATTCCGTATTGTCTGTGCATTTAATCTAATTATGTAAATGAACTAGACAACTGCTATAATGCTACAAAATTTCAGTGTTGATTCCTTTTGACCTGCAATCTTACCATCCATATTGTTAATTTGCATGCTAACTGTGGGGGAAAAATTACTTTAAGGCATTTATACTTTTCTTTCCTTCTAAAGAATTTGAAGATGCAGATACAGGGACAGTATTTTCTTATATGATTGGATTATGCCTAGCACATTAAGTATACTGCTGCCATTCAAAGACAAAAAAAATCCCCACATTGGGCCTTATGAAGCCTAATAAGCCAAATACATGACCACCATTACTTATAATCACTTTTCAAAGGGCTGTTCATGTTATGCTTAAAGAGAAACTCAGCAGATATCTCACAACTGAGAACATAATTTTGGTCAGTGATCTAATGATTTTCAGTCTTCTTCATAGCAATTCTGAATGCAAGGACAAGCACTCAACACTGAGGTCCGGGAGTGCTAGGGAAAAGCCAGGTCATAACTTGCAGGTACAGAAACAGCTGAACAACAGCATGGCCTTTTAGATAAGGATAAACTGAGAAATTGTGGGCAGTTACAGGTTGAAAATATAAGTTTCGTGGTCCTTACCCTACCTTTTGCTTTCTGGCTCCTCGTAAATAGCTTAGTAGGTCCCCTCCTTCCATCAGCTCCAGTATAAGGTACTGAGGTTCATTGAACAGGCACACGCCAAGTAACTTCAGAATGTGGGGGTGATCAAATTTACTAAAGAAAAGGACATGACTGTAAGATTACATATGAGAAATCCGTCTGGTTGATAGCTAATTGAATGCATACAGCCTCAAGCAATGACTGAACAATCCTGCCTCTATCAACAGCATGATTTGGTAACACACAGTGCCTGAATTTGCTTAGTCATGGGGAGAGGTCAGGGTCAAGGACATCATTTCAAAACACAGGCTTACACTGCACTTGATTGGAAACTCTAATGTATACATGTATATTAAAAGTACATTTCATTGTATTTCCAGGAAGCAAAGGAAGGTAGCCAAATGGCAATCTCATCTTGGAACACTATGAATTCCCACCTGTACATTAAAAGTATCAATATATTTTAATAAAGTACTTTTACTCCTATATACACAGTGAAACTGTTGATTCAGAGAAATGCACAGAGAAAGGTAAAAGAGGAAAACTGTTTCTCTCAGTACGTTTTCAAGCAAAACAAAATATGCCCAAAGAATAGTTGCAGATATCCTAGTAATTGCCTGTGTGTGTCCAAGAAGATAGGGATTACCACAGAGCGGAAGAATAGTTATTGCCTCTGTCCGTATCCATGTTCTTCCAATAACATTTCTTGTGTTGAAAAATGGTTTTCCCACCACACTGAATGAAAGTGTGTGAAAGTGCTGTGTGAAAGGACTTGCACCAGCAGTCAGAGAAATTTGACTCTATTTGAGGAGCTGGTGGTGTCCAAAATGCTGTCAAATGCACCAGTGTAAACAAACAAATAAAACAGAGGAACATTTTCCTTCTAATCTCTGAAGTGTGGGCAAAGACTCTGGAAAAAAAAAAAAATTATTTTGAATATGACAGTTTTCCTCAGCTTCTAGCACATCCCTCTCAATCGAACAAACTCTCAGGAACAAAAAGAGGGGAAGAAGCACCTGCCACTTTCCTTACAACTCATACAGCCCACTCTCCACTGAGCCATCATTCCTTACTTTGTAAGTGATGGGATATACCCAAGATTTTGCTACATGTATTCATACACAAATGACTCACCAATAACCAACACTAAACGAGTTTTTGAAATGCAGGCAACTCAATTTCCCCGTTGCTGCACAGCAATAATCACAGAAACAGATAATCCTTGCTTAAATGGAACAGTATGCATAACACCACAATCCAAATTTTAATAAACATCCAATAAGGCAAACAAAACAAAAGTTGCATTTAGATATCTAAAATGAAGGTTTGTAAATGATTAGGTACACTTCATTTTTGTTTCTGCTCTTGGGTTCATTTATGATAATTTACAGATAAACACCAAGAAAAATCATTAAGCCTTCCATGAGGGAACTAAATCGTTCTTTTATTTGCAATTTAAAAAATGCAAGATGTAAAATGTAGAACATGTAAAATATAGTAAAAAATATTATTGTTTAATGGCTACTGGGAATATATAATATTTAAAATTTTCTGTTATCAAAGAATCTCAAGGGCTGGAAGGGACCTCGAAACATCATCTAGCCCAATCCCCTTGCCAGAGCAGGTCCACCTAGAGTAGGTCACACAGGAACTTGTCCAGGTGGGTTTTGTGTGTCTCCAGAGAAGGAGATTCCACAACCCCCCTGGGCAGCCTGTTCCAGTGCTCCCTAGCCCTCACAGTGAAGAAATTCTTCCTTGTATTTCTCTGGAACCTCTTATGTTCCAGTTTATACCCATTGCCCCTTGTCCTATCAATGGGCATCCCTGACAAGAGCCTGGCTCCATCCTCCTGACACCTGCCCTTTCTGTGTCTCAGGTATTGGTGTATATATAGGCTCATGTCAGTATTTACATTTAAATGTAATAATTTCCAATTCTGTATTTTTTCCAGGATTTCTGGGATTGGATTTTTGGCTGCAATAAGAAAGCAGAATTGGGGAAGCTTGAGAGGGGTTACCTCTGGGTACACAGAATTTTCATACTAAGCGTAAAAGAGGCCTTAACTGGTTTTGTGACTGCTAGGCAGAGTGAAGATAGGAAGTTTACAGACAACACTTACACTTTCTCATTAATTTATACTTTAATCAAATGGTTCAATTTAGATTTTCACAAATGCCTTACCTCATTCAATATGCAGTGTGTGGAAAAAGTTTGGCATAAAAATATGAGGTTTTTTTAAAAACATGTAAACACAAAGCAGAATGTTGTGAGAACCAATTTACAGCTTCATAATAATATTTTCTGTACAGGATATAAAATCCATCATTTTTCAAAAGATGTTGCTAGTTTTGCACTCATTAAATAGAAATTAGAGAGGTCGAGAAGTGAATCTGAAAACAAAACCACACTCTCCTTCTTACCATCTGAAAACTTCTATCTGTGGAAGCTCTGGAAAATCAGATTTCCAGATGACACACAGACTTTCTGTGTGAAATTCTTGCTCTGGTGACAGATTAGGCATTTTTTCTAAGTGTACCTCAATAGAAGAGGTATGTGGCAGCCTCTAGTGGTAAGTATGTACATTTTTAAAAAACAGTTTCCATTTGATACGTTTGATATGTTTATTTTGGTAAAATGAGATTATCCAAATGTCGTCTAATTGTCTATAACAACTATCATTATTAGGGGAGCAAAGATACTGAAATACATCATCCAAACCCAAATAAATCTATGACATGAAGAATAATAAACTTGGAGTTTATATCTTAAATTTATATCTTATATTTTCCTAATCAGTTTCATAGCTTTATTTTTCTTAAGATTCATCAGTAGCACTTCCATTTTTTATCAGAAACAGGAAACCACCCCAAAAAATGCCACAGTAATTTGTTTAGAGGAAAGTGTTGCTTTCATTCCTCTTGATGGCCATCGCCCTGACACGATATTGGCTTTGAAGTATGCCCACTGACAAAGCTGTCCCTACCTCATTAAGTGTGCCTCCTTTAGGAATTCACTCTTCTCGTGGTCTGTCGCACCCTTCTTCAAAGTCTACCCAACAGAAAGCAAAGATGTGATAATACTTAAGTCACCACCACCACCACCACCACATAGCATTTAAGTGAAGTAATCATAGACATGGCCTTAGATACACATTATTTTCCAGCAAGGAGATAGTCTCATCTTTAAGTGAATTGCAAGAAATATTGTAAAGAAATACTCAAATCTGTCAACACCTATTTCTGTGGTAGAAACTCTGAGCCAAATCTCTCTGCTCGTCCCTTTCTGTTGCCAGAGAAATAAACAGCTGTGATTACCTTGACTGCTACTTTGGATTCTCCACTTGCACCTGCCAGGATATCTACTGCAGTCCCTTCATACACCTCTCCAAATGCTCCACTTCCTAATAACTTGCGTAAGATAAGTTTGTCCCGAGGGAAAGCTGGCAAAGATTCAATCTCTACTTGAGAAGGAAGAGTGCTACAAAACAGCAATATTAGTCACTTTTTCATGCCTAAGAATGTTTTAAATGTTAATAAAATTCTTTTGCAAATGAAACTTATACTATTTGTCTTGTCAGATACATTTAAGGGGAGCGCAGGTGAAGCCTGGATGACTGGAAGCCATTGAAAAACATCACGTCTTCCATTTGCACTTGTGCTTCTTGCCAATATTGGTATGCTGAATAGGCTAGGGGAAATCCAAGCCAGGTAAACACCAGAAGTCAACATGGTAGGGGGTGTTCCAGAGGAGACCTGCTGTACAGCACAGATGCAGCCTTTAACTCCACCTTGAGGTGTCAGGGATGAGTGCACTTATGAAAACCAGTCCGAGGAAGCCCTCTTGTTTTTGTCCTGAAAATACCTTTGCTCTGAGGACATACCTTACAGCATAGCAGGCATTGGCTAGTCCCACTGTCTCAGAAGCCCCCCTGAGTTGAGCTAATTCTTTATCTTCCTTGATAAACACTATTTGTCCAGGCAAAGCCTCTTTTCTGGTTTTCCATCTTTGGTGCAATACTGGAACAAAAAAGTAGGTTTTCAGATATTTCACTCCCAGAGCATCCCAGCGTGGAAGCAGGCTGAAAGACTACATAATTTTTTCTTATTCTCTTCAGCATGACCCCCCAGTAGCTCATGTAAGAAAGAAATTTCCATCTGGCCATCAAATTTTTCCCACAGAACACAAACAACTTCTTCTTTGGCTGGGAAATCAATCAAGCATTCACTTCCTCATATGGCAAGATCCAAGCCTGCAGGGTTACTGGTATATCCCAGGGAGAGGATGAGGAGTGAGAGGGCACGAACCATCACACGTGGACAAGTACATTGCAGGGTAATCTCTACTTCTTTTCTTGAGGGACAATACTTAAGCGGGGAAAAAATGGGACCTTTTAGTCAATAAATGCAGTACTCAAATTGAGAATTATTAGATTTAGCTTCACAAGCTAAAATCAAGCAAGTTTTTATAAGAATACACAGGAACATCGGAGACTTTCAGCATTTCTGTGCTCTCCTTGCAGAGAATTAAGAGCCAGAAATGCCCAAAGATGGAGTGAATTGGTATCCCGTCCCTGATACTGAAATCAAAACCAGTTATCTCCAGGGCCTCAAAGGATGAGAATATACAAAGCCCTGCCAGCTCCTACAATCAGTATAGTTCAGCATTTGCCTAAACCTAGAGGCTGATCTTCTCACACTCTCTGAACTGCTTTTTACCTGAGGCCCAGTAAATCAAGGATATGTAAAAAACTCAAGCACATACCAAAACCAAATAACGTGACCACAGTCAAGCCCAATACAACAACTCCAACGACAGCAGCAATGGCAATAGTGGTGTCTGGAGAGACCGTATTATCTGTTAAATAGTGAGGGAAAAATGGTTAATGACTGTGTATACAAACAATATCAGTTCTATAGAGCTAAGCAAACCTGAGAGACCCCTTCAGCTGACTGTTGTGTAAATGTCTTCCTCTACATAAAGCTCTCTTTTAGGCAGTATATAGATGTCTGCATTTGATTAGACTAATCCTCCTCCCTCAGCTCTGGGCCATTCCTGTGGTGGTGAATTACTGTGTACACAGAAATAGCAAATGCTGAACTGTTTGACCACTCAAGGTGGGATTTTCAAAAACATCCACAGAGTGCAGGTCTAACATTCGGGCGGAAAGCAGGAAGTAATCCTCACATCCTTACACAGCTTGCCTTTATTTCAATTGTACCATAATGCAGAGTGCAGGGTGACAGAGAGAATCTGGTATAAATGAGCAGAAGCAAATTTCAGGCCCACCGTTCTGTGCCAAAGGAACCTGGATGAGCATTAGTTTCTGAGGTCACCATATGAATGTCACTTCTTAGACACATTACCTGTGCAGCATCATAATTATTAAAATATCACATCTCTCTTCATAAATCAATATGATTATTCAGAATAAAAAGCTTGATCAACAAAATAAGAAAGTACAGGTCATACCTTCACTCAAGATTATACCCTTGCTTGTGTCACTGTATTCACCAAGTCCCAGCTCATTTGCAGCTGCTGCTCTGAACTGGAAAGATCCTTCTAAGTTCTTGGCCTTCCATATGCAAATACTGTCACAGGAGCCGTTGTAAACCACCTCCCACAAGGACTTCACTTTGCTGGTGTTGTCAGACTCCTTCCTGAAAAATAGCACAGCAAAGTAACACAGTTACATCATTAATACAGTGTGGGCAGTTTACTGCTTCCCCCGCTCTGCCGTTCTTTGCTTCAATTGCATGGCCTTCACAACATCTCTCTGCCTGCATGAGAGCTCAACCTGGTTACAGGGTTTTGGCTATGAAGCTGAAAATTGTACTGTGCCATTTTGGCAGTGCTAGGAATCACACATCTTTAGCTTGGCATTGGAAATGAAATGCTAGAACGTTTTACATATAAAACACTCCAACACTCTTTTACCTGTTTCAGTGTGTACCTCACAGCCAACATTTCAAAACCTTCTTGTTTGAATTTCAGAAACAAATAAACATTTCTTTTTGTGTTAGAGTTTCTTACTTCCTTGGGCCCAGAGTAGTTCTGTCACTCTTGTGCATCAGGTTTCACAAACTAAACAGGAAGCAAGTCATTGGCAGTGAAAGCACAATTCTTCAGCTAGCTAGTTTCCCATACTATCTGCTGACTGCTGGGTATATTTGTTCCTTTCCCCATTGGACTGAGATTGATTTCTCACAGTAAATTCAGAGCTGAATATTCACTAATCGAAAGAAGATCATGTTTTTAAGCTTGAAAGGCCATAACCAAAATATAATTTTTTGTCACACAAGACTCTAATATTTCATGTGAAATGATCTTCATGAGTATGCCAATCATTATGTCAATACTCTTTGTGCAGATAAAAGGTCAAACACTTCTAAACCAGAAAGACATAGGAAAACTATGTGTTTGTGTCCTGATGTGTACACTTCGCTACCAGAGCTGTATGAAAAACAGAAGTTTTTTCAAAGAGCTATGCAAATATTTTCTAGAATACTAAACAATTGACCTAATATTTCCAGGAGAAAAGCTTACTTCACTAAAAACAAAAACAAACAAACCAACATCTCAGTGATGCATTATAATTCCAGACATGAATAAGAAGTTGAAGCCTGGAGAACACAGTGGCTAACACACAGCTTTGCCACATGCTAAGGGACAGTCATTTCTTTACCCATCCACAGCAAGTCAGGTCCAGACTAGCTCTTGGTGTATCAAAATTATTGTGGTCTCATAGCATGCAGGTCAGTGCTGCTGTATGCTCACAGAACTGTACGGAGGAAGCTTACAGCACCAGGAAAATATGTCAGAGTGAAAACTTATATAGGTAAAGTATGACCAGCTCCACAGTGCTGTCAGTCCTTAGCTTTCGTAAGTGCAGAGTTAACTGAGGAAAAAGAAAAATCTGAGTTTAAAAAATTGCTTGCCTCCAATCAATCCTGATTTCAAACAATGTCATAGGTATACCTCAGAATGTGGACTTTATACATTTTTAAGTAATGCATTAATTAAGCCTTGCACTGTGTTAAACAAACTCCTCCAGAATCATGGTCAAAAAAATGAGAAATTGCAAAGTCACTGCTCCTAGCAGTGTACACAGTTCTGTCCGTTCAGCCCTTCCAATGCTGTCAAAGGAATAGGTGTGAATTGATAGCGAATTGATTAGATAACTAATAAGTGTGACATGTGTAGTCCAGGCAATCTGCATTTGATGACAGAGCACTTAAAAAATTACCTAGTCATCCCATGTCAGTGGGAATAACTTCTGTTTTTTTTTTCCTGGAAACTAAAACATCTTTTCATCAGCCATCTGAATACTAAGGTATTTCTGCCTCTATTTTAGCCAAAAATACATACTTTGTGCTTGAAATTTCTAATTTGAAAATGTCTCGAAACCTTATTCTAACTCATCAACATATGTCCAAATATATCCCTGTAGTTCAGGGAAATGTTGTTAGTGTACATTTTCTTCTAAGTTTTCCAGGAATTTCTGGAAATGTTAGCAACTAGTTTACCCAAGAAAGAAATGCCATGAGAATGACCATTTGCATCATAGATATTTCACTCTTCCTGTCAGAGTCAAACTGAAAGCTGCTGCAAAGTCAAGCTCAGTTTTTGGTATGAGCTGCTCACTATGGGAAGAGTGTCTGCACACTTAGCTTACCTGCTTTCTAAGATGTAGTAGGTCACGTTGCTTCCATTGTCGTCGGCCTTTTCCCACTGTATGGAGTTTTTAGTGTCTTCTGCTATTTTTGGAACTCCTGGTTTACCAGGAACACCAGCTTAGGCCAAACAGGTGAAGAAACAGAACTTTAAAAATGTGTTTATAGCAAGACAACAGGCTAATGGACACAGAGAAAAATTTACTTGTGTACATGGGTGTTTAGACACACAAAAGAATGGAGGGTATACATCAATATTCTACCTGGATAAAGAATCTTTGGCCTTGTCTTTGTGGTGGACAAATTTTCCATCCACGTGCAGCCTTCCATCAGTATTTGTGAGTTCACATGTGTGTAGGCATTTAATTTTAATATCCTTCACTTTTTTTCCTTTGCCCAACATAGAAGTGAATCTTTCTCCCTATTACTTTTGCAGAAATGGTATTGTCTTATTTATTATTCAAACACACACAACTGTCATCTCTTAGCATTTAAAAATGTCCTGCTAAATTTTACAAAATATTGTGTTTAAATATCCACATCCTGAAAACAGTCTTAAAATCTTGTTACCTGCTATTAAGTGCTTACCTGTGGTTTTAAAGCATGTTGAAAAGGATGTGCTTTGCACTCCTGTATCATAAATTACTGTTACTCTTACAAAGTAGTTGGTTGAGGGAAGAGTTCCTGTGAGATTGCATGTGTAAACAAGATCTCTTGTGCAAGTAGTGCTTGCAGGAGAAAACCAGTTGCTTTTTGTTTGCCACTAGAAAAATAAAATATCATGTGATCAACTTTCTTGCTCTGCTGAAAGCATATCACAGTTAGTAGGTAATTAACTACTTTGCTATCTCTTAATATCAAAAGGAAGAGATCATGCACATGCTATTTCAATCACTTAGAGATCAAGGACACAAGACTTAGGGTTTTTCTTTGTTTTCAGGAGACCTACAAGTCTTGGCAGTAACAAAGGACAACAGATTAAGTGACCCCTTCACACAGCCAAAAGGAGCTATCCCCTTGCTTATCTCTGTGCAGCTTGTATTTCTGGATCACCATGACGTGCCCATGATTTCAGCTTGCCACGGTGCAATTGAAAGGAGATGGTTTAGTGCAACCATACTATGACATTTGTTTTAAGTCAGGAAAATGTTTGGTGAAAGCCTGATGAATCCAATTATCTATATCAAGAAAACTACGTGATCCAGTTTAGCACATGACATTTTCAGTGGTCCAGACACTAAAATCTGAAGCTTCCATCCATGTTGCTGTCACTGCAGCTCTTACTTCACAGTCTGCACTACTGGACCTGTTTTTCTCTCCATCATTTTCTCCTAATGTCTACCACAGGAAAATAAAATTCATATACTAGACTATAGCTGGTATTTAATGATTAAAAACCCTTTTCTTCTCTTTCTTGTGCAGAGTACATGTAATATTTGTAGCTACAAGACAGTTTGGGGAATGGTAGTGAGGAAAGAGGGAGGTAACTCTACTGAAACAGGAGACCAGGGAGGAATTCTGGTGGGGTCATCCAGGATGTCCTTTGGCACTGTGGAGTATTAAATGCTACAGCTGCACTCCCCCTTGTTCCTGGCAAACACTACCTCCATCCTGCCCTGTCTGAGCCACTGACACTGACGTCACCATGCCCAAATTATCCACTGAAACTCTTCATACACATCCTGACACCCTGTCCTACTCATGGGGACAGAGTGGGTTAAATATACTCTCATCTGGAAAAAAAAAAAATTAAAAGAGTATTTTTACCTTACGCAGCTCAAACCAGAAGCTGTTTTCATTGACGTGCCCAGGAGCTCTCCATTCTAGTTGGAAACTAGTGTTTCTGGGAACTATGTTGACAGGTGCAGGCGGAGTCTCAAAAGTTTTTGCAATAACTGGGACACTTTCAGAAAACCAATTCTCATGAGGATGAAAAGCAAGAACCTAGAAAAGAAACATATGAACTGTACAATACCAGATCTGTTGGAAAAGTGGTTTTAGCAACTCTGAGTATTTGGAAGACTAGCTGTTTTAAAACAAGACAATACTCAGGCAATATAAATATAGGTGTACAAAAATTTTGAGCCTCACAGCTTCAGCATTACACATCTTCAGGCTGGAAGCTCATGGCCTACAGTCCGCTTCCTTCAGAGATTCCTCTTAGTTTTCTGTTTCATCTTTCTATTAAGATTCTTCTCTTTCTACATCTTTCTGAAATGCCACATACTCTTACAGAGGCATGCAGATGTTACATCACATGCTAAGCAGCATTTTAGAATCACGAAAACACAAGATGAGGAGGTGCTTTAGCACACTGCCTTCCATTAAGCCACAATTCAATATGATCTATGTTTGAATATGCATACTTACACACAAGCCTATAGGTATATAGATATGTGTGTAGGATCTATCCCGTTATAGCAGTAACATTAACAAAAGCACAAAGTCAAATTAAGACCAGAACAGATCTCCCCAGCCTCCAGAAGAATGTTCTCCCAGGCCTTGTATGAACAATGAAAATCGCTGTCTGACTCTATTTGTGCTCATTCTGTAGACAGCATTTACTTCATTGCTTTTGAAAATGTCACTTGGGTTATAACCCTGCTGTCCAGATACATCATTCACTGTTTTCCTTTTACCCCTTCATCTGCTAAGGGAGAGGCAGTATGTTTTGTTCTCCAAATCCATATCAGAGATTTTTATTCTTCTGTTATCCTCTACATGTTTGTATACCAACTATTTACCATTTTGTCCTAATGTAGTCCTAATAATACTTATATATGTGCTAATATAGTCTTGATAAAACTGTATATGTCCTTAAAATAACTTCAGGTACTGAAGTTACAGGAAGTGGTCTAAAATTTCCTTTTTGAAGCTAAATGAGATCAGGTGTTTTTTTTGCAAATTCTATGGCACTTGCATCCTTCCAAAAGTTACCAGAGATAATTTAACCATCTCCTTATGCAGTCTGAGGCCATCGGATGCTGCTGACTTAAATACATATGACCTACATAAATAGTCTTTAACCTGAACTTTCCTTCTCTTGATCTGTTGTGCTACTGTTAGCTTCATGTGGTCATGTTAACTATCTAGTCACAGGTCTCCTGTTTCTAAAAAAAAACCAAAACAATACTGCAACCTATTCTTCCTTTTGTTGTCTTCCACATACTAACAGAGCCTTCCCAAATGCCTTTTTAGTACTTGCTGCTTTGAATTCCTTTGGTTCCTTCACCTTCTTCATTTTATCTTACTCTTTTCTGCTTATTCTTACAGCAATAACACATGTACTTGGGCAGGTAACACTGACATTACTTTAGGATGGTGATCCCCTTAACCTGGCTGTCCAAAAAGCCTTGCTGCATGACTTTGACAACAGGAGTGTCAGGGAGTCTGGTGTGTCTGCCCCTCAATTCTCACCATTCATAGCCCAGCATAACTACGCAAGCCACAAAAGTTTTTGTGCAATACTAACATAGGACATCACACAAACTGCAGCAGCAGATGAATTAATATCCCATTCTACTGCTTTTGCTAGCTATCCTTGGGCTAGCCTGTTATTGTCTTTCCTATTTCTATAACTTTTCTGCTTCAATACGGTCATTGAAAAATCTAGAGTTTCTTCTGTCTCTAACTCACCTGGACAGTGGAAGAAACTACTTATTTAGCACTAATAGCATCACATTTCAGCAAAATCCATTATCAGAAGGTTTGTAATCACCCTTCAAGATTCTTGTCTACAGAAATTTATTTCAAAGGCCAACAAATAGCCAAGCCTCTACTTGCATTTTTAGGTCACCGTTAGTCCTCTGCATTTGTTAAAGGGGCAACATTGTTATATTGTTCTGTTGTGAGCTTTACATGCATACTTTATAACATAATTTTGTTTAAAATGTGACTCCTGCAAGACAGAATCACTGAACTATTAATTTAGCCATCATCTATGTCTGTATGGATACACATTTTCATTCATTGGACTCAGAAAAAACTCTTTTTTTCTCTAGAACAGAAGTTATTCATTAATGAGAAGCAACAACTGGCAAAATGGCTGAGTCTGCTCTTAACATAATATATAGAGGTTTCTCCTTTATGAAAGTGTCAGAAATGTTGCTTTCTTGAGAAAAGCCTTTATCTTTTGTCCATGACTCGTTTGTACTCACATGGCCCTGTTTATTGTACTTCACCTAGTCCTTCACAAGCAGGACACAGTTCCAGGCATCCTCCTTTGAGAACAGAGGATACCCATCATTTGACCCTCTCTTAGCACGTTGCATCATCAAACAAAACTGCAGAAGAAATTCATCTTTACTCTTGAGATCTGTGTTGTGCTCCCCAAATTCTCAGTTCTAGGGATTTAATCTGAACAACTCGTCTAGGAACAAACTGTGATGCATAATTTTCCTTAAGACTAAAGGACTGAGAGTAGTCTGCCATATTTTCAAAGCACGGATACCGCTTTGCAGAAGAGCAGTCTAAAGATTTGGAGGTTAACGAACAAACAGGTAAAAGTGCTTATAATTCTACCTTGAACGAATTGTTTGTTCCAGGTTGGAGTCCACTGACAGACCAGGTGAGTGTCTCATTTGGAAATTCACTTTTTCGCAAGGGCGTTGCTGGGACGGGAGGTAATAAATTGACAGATACTTGATAGCGAATGAATTCTAGAGGTCCATTTGGTTTCAGAGGGTCTCTCCAAGACAAGTTGATGATGGTGTCAGACAAAACCACTGCCTTAATGGCATCAACTGCCTCTGGTACTTAAATAGAAAGAAAAATGAATGTCCTTTTAGGTATAGATCTCACTAGAAGGGGGGTTTGTTTGTTTTCTTTTTAGAGAAGTCAAGAAATGTCACCGAGGAAAGAAAGAAAAGTTGTAAACATATGAATATGATCCATTTACAGGACTGACACTCTACACATGCAAAACTCATATTCTTATATAGTCAGTCAGCTACAGACAAGCTCCAAATATTTTGAGGGACACTTTTAGTATCTCCTTGGCTATCCTACAATGCAAGCAGACTAAAAACACCCAGCTGCACTACACCTCTGTGTTTCTAGTCACACCACTAAATACCCGCTCTTTCTCAGTTTCCTATTCACAGTCTCAGATGGGTGTTTAATATGATGCTTACTCAGATATGCAGAACAGAAAAAGTGTGAAGGAGGAAACTACGAAACTAATCATTGTTTGCCATCAGTTACAATTTTGCTCAGGAATATATGGTCTGGCTGAGCTGTGTAAGTTGTGTAAGAAACAGGGTTACCAGCCTGTTCATGTCAGCTGATTACTCATTAATTGAAGGATCAACTCTTGCTTTGAAGCTTTGAGATCATAGACTTTGAAATTGTATATGGCATGCTCCGACTGTGCATTTGAAGTTCTTTTTTCCTATTGAACTGTCCAGATAGGTAAAAAGTTAACAAATCATTACACTGTCTATGTTCCAAAAGTATCAGAATGATGCTATAATTTATACTCCAGTAACAAGACTGGAGATTACATAAATGAAATATGCAGAAGCTAGTCTAGTAAAGAAGACAAATTTCACATTTCACTAGCTAAAACATATGTGGGGTGAGAGTGACACTCTGTGGCAAGAGCAATGCATTATTTTTTCCGAGTTATCTGTCTATTTCATTCCCTCTATCTTGTTATTCGTTGGAAAGTACAGATCAACCCAAGCTGATTTCATTTCATTACAGAACTGAGGGAAAGACGGAGGGAATTCACACAGCTTCAGAGGCGTGAAATAGTGTGCACACTTTAAGAGGCTCTAGCAGCATCTGATTACAATTTAAACTAGCAGTTACATTCATGAAATTGAGAACATAAGTGTCAGGACACATATATACTCTGTTTACAGCTGGTTGGAAATTTTTCAAGAAATTGTGAAAAGCTCTGAATGTTGATACAAATGCATATTACGAATGCCCAGGGTTTGGGGGCTGGTGTGAGGGTGGTTTTTTTTTTGTTGTGGGGGAGTTTTTTGTAAAGAAATTTATTTTGATCACAACATTTTGTTTTGCCCCAACTAGAGAAGCCCGTTTCATGTTTCATTTTAACTTGAGACTGAAAAATTCCTTTTCAGTGGAGCAATTCAGTCTCCCATTTCATATGTTACCTTTCAGTTTTGCCACTGAAAGGGTGCACATTGCTGCAAGATGGCTCAGTTTACCACACAAAGAAGAAACGATGTGAATTCTTTCCACATTCCAATAGTATTTAATCATATTCGATCAATGTGCCATACAAATTTTACAATGCAATGTGGATCCCCCTGCAAAGAATTGAAATTTAATGATCATTGGCTAGCATTTCTTATTTTTCCTTTTATTTCCTTAGGAATACGCTCATAGTAATCAGAGTTTCACATATGACGAAAGTCTATTTGCTTGATGCTGCAGATGATGATATCTGACTGTCAAGAGAAAAAAAAATAGCATGGTTGGAAAAGACCTTCCAAACTATAGCATGTCTGGAACTCAAAAAAAAAAAAAAAAAAAAAAAAGACTTGTAGTGTGCCTGCACCTCTTGTTACTCCTTTATTTGAAATATAAAAAGAGGTTCATCTTAAACAGAGGTTTTCTTAAGGGGAAAAATGTGATTGATCCTGTGACAAAAAAAAACAAGGAATGTTTAAGAGGAGCCACTAGTAGTTCACAAGTGATTTTCTCCTGTGGATGATGGTGGCAAAAAGAGAGGTTAATTGTCTTTCAAAGAAATCACAGAGTTCTACCCCAAGAGAAGAAGAAATGAAATCAAAACTCCTGGCATGTACTTGTTGACAGCTACTCTGGATAAAATGTTTTCTTGGGCACAGCTGATCAGTAAAGGAAAGGTATATTCTAAGAAAAACACAGTGGTGGCTGTGCTTGTTTCAATTCCAGTTGCTTCAGCACCTTCTGAAGAACCCAAAAGCCATAGGTAAAGAGAGAAGGGGAAACCTTAGGACTCCTGCTGTGGTGCCCTATCTGCATGTCATAGTAATACTCACATAGTTGCACAGTCTGCACAGCTGCATGTCAGCTGTAGCCAGCACTGATCTAGCTGGTTTACATGAGCTAATGCCCAAGGACCAGGTGTTAGTGCCTCTCAATTTTTACTCTCTCAGAGAACTGCTCCAACCCTACAGGACAGGAACCAGGCAGGAAAACTGGTGAAGGTGGGGGCTACAGCAGTCCCATGTCACTGTGAATTCAACAGCAAGCATTCCTAGGTATTATCTCTCTAGCCTTTTCTGTAAAACACAAACAGGCTACCATGCAGGCTTGGCTATAACTCTGCCTGATCTGTATCTGACAGATACAAGTGGGCACATACACACATAGAAAACAAAAATAGATGAATAGGTACTTCTGCTGGGCTGGGATGCAAGACAACATAACACATTTAAAGGTATAATAAGCATCTTAGAATGATCCTTTTCTTTGTGGGAGATGACAAGAGCTTTGGGGAAACTGGGACACTAGCTGCTCTGCAGCTGCAAACAGGCAGAGTGAAGCGGAGAGTGAGCAGAAGCATCTTCCTGCCCTAATTAAGGTATTCTCACCCAAAGGAGTCATTGAGCTCACACTAGTAGTATTCTCAGAGAATAAGGACATCTTGAACCCAGTATACCTGTGAATCTCAGTTTCCTTTGTGGCACTTGAGGAAGGCTTCTGGGCCATATTGGCTTCAAGGACAGATAAGAGACATGTTGGCACTCAAGAGTGCTAGCACTTGGGTCTGCATTGAAGCGCAGCAAAGAGTTGAGTTTCCTCACTATGACATGCCCCAAGTTTCAAGTATCACAAGATGAGCAGTCAATACTTTTGGACTCAGAGCTCTGAACCCATAAACGAAACCAGCATTGCTGTTTTGTTGGGGTTTTTTTAGTTAGGAAACTAAGACAGCACCAGATCAATGTTCTGCAGTGGAAATTCTGGAATAGGTGAAGATGATTACTATGGAAGTAAAGGATGGAGTATGAACACAAGAGCAAATAACACAATAATAAACATACCAGTGATCAGACAAACATTAATATTTACAAGTATATAAATGGTGGATGTCAGGATGTTGGAACATCCCTTTTTTCTGTTATATCTAGCAACAGGACAAGGGTAATGGGATGAAGCTGGAACACAAAATGTTCCATTTAAACATAAGAAAAAGACTATTTTACTGTGAGGGCGAGGGAGCCCTGGCACAGGCTGCTCAGGGAGGGTGTGGAGTCTCCTTTGCTGGAGGTCTTCAAGACCTGCCTAAATACATTCCTATGTGACTTGATCTAGGTGAACCTGCTTCTGCAGGGGGGTTGGACTAGATGATCTCTAAAGATCCCTTCCAACCCCTACCATTCTATAGTTCTATGATTCTGTGATATGGTACAGAAATATAGGCCCAGCTCTCAAACAATATGCGGTATAAATGAATAATATGCGGTATAAAATTTAGATGCTCTTGATCACATTTTCTTTTCTCATTTTTTCATTTATCTTTGGGGATTTTTCAAAAGCAACTTTGTACTCAAAAGAAGACAGACCTACTACTGGCCAAGGACAAGGTGTTCCAGGCACTAGAGCAGAGATTCCCCTGCAGTTCAAGCAGGAGTAGGTGTGTGCCCAAAGGAAGCTGTGATCCTGTGGGAAACCTGTGCTGGAGCAGGCTCCTGGCAGGAATCCTGGTCCCATGGAGAGAGTATCTCACGCTGGAGCAGGTTTGCTAGCAGGACCCTGTGGGGAACCCACACTGGAGAAGTCTAATCCTGAGGCACCCCATGGATGGGACCCATGATGGAGCAGTACATTAAAAACTGTAGCCTGTGGGAAGGACTCAAATTGGAGAATTTAATGGAGGACTGTCTCCCATGGGGATCCCACACTGGAGCAGGGGAAGAGTGTGAGGAGTCTTCCCCCTGAGGAGGAAGGAGTAACAAACATGTGATGAACTCCCATTCCCCATCCCCCTGGGCCACTGGGGTGCGAGGAGGTAGAGAAGTCAGGAGTAAAGTTAAGCCTGGGAAGAAGGGAGCTGTGAGTGGAAGGCGTTTTTATAATTTGGGTGTAATTTCTCACTATCTTACTCTGTTTTGGTTGATAATAAATTTTCTTGAGTTTAGTCTCTTTTGCCCGTGATGGTAACTGCTGAGTGATCTCCCTGTCCTTATCTCAACCCATGAGTTTTTCACTCTACTTTCTCTCTCCTGTCCACCTGAAGAGGAGGAGTGATAAAGTGGCTTTGGTGTGCACCTGGTGTCCAGCCAGGGTCAACCCACCACACTTGCCATCATATCTTAACATCTTGCTTTCACTCATACTTGTTTCACCCATTTACTGTCAACAAAGTTTCTTTGGTTTTTTTGGTCATAATTAGATAAGTTTACTGGTGTATTTTTATGTAATCCCTAATCAGTTCAGTCTCTGTCCTAAATGACATGGTGAACATTCAAGTCCAAAGCACTATTCCTAGCTTTCTTCTTCTAATGTGAAAGGGACTGAGAAGGACACATCAAAATTCTTGAAACAAACTGAAAATGTGCTATTGACATTCCAGCCAAGAGAAGTAAAAAGGAAGTGCTGTCTTTTCAGTCTGGCTGGGAATAAGTCAAATCTGCATTTGAATCATAGAATCATAGAATGGCAGGGTTGGAAGGGACCTTTAGAGATCATCTAGTCCAACCCCTCTGCAGAAGCAGGTTCACCTAGATCAGGTTACCCTAGTAAACAGCAATTATGAGAGTAATGTCAAGCTAAGGCAAAAAATCTTAGTGCTGAAAGAATACATTACAAACATATTTAAACATATGTAACCACATATATATTCAAACACTGTTTAGACCCTTTTAACCGTAGTTTATCTTTCCTCAGGAAGCCAGTGAGGAAAAGCATTAAAGAAAACATACATGTCTTATAATCTTACAGATTCATCAATCTGATTGCCAAAACTCTGTGAAGATCTACAAAGGTTACATTTTAAGCAGAAAATTTCTCTGGTTTTTTATTTGCACCACAAACTTACACACATCTTCCTTTAATTGAAATGAGAATTCTGTTAAAAATCAGAATAAATATGAAACGAACCTCCATATAACGTGGTGCCAATGATCTCTTTTCCCACAGGTAGCACTTCCTCATCTGAATAGTAGTTTTTCACTGCAACATGTATGGTATAAATTGAAAATGGCTGTAGGTTGTCTATGATGGCTATAGGACCTTGAAATTCCTGTAATTCAAAATCAGATAATTAGCATGTATTCTTAGAGAGTCATATGCCACTCCAATTATCTGTCAATGGAATGTGTGTTTAAAATAATATGGTAGTGCTTTTTATTTTAAGAGACTTTACTGTTTAAAAAAGAAAACACATACCAAAAGCCAAGCTGAGGTGTAATTAGGATGGCTACAATACCACATTTTTCAGTGCCTGGTACTTAAATAGAAAATGGCAAAATCACAAAAAAATGTAATAGAAGAAAAAATTACAAAGGCAAGTACAATTACAACAAAACACACAAAGGCAAGCCGTGTGGTTGCTGGACGTTCTCAAGAGTTATTTACACAGATTAATATCAATCGCGGCTGCTCTTTTTACATGTAGAAACTGAAGACCCGTTTCAACAGGATTTTAGGAAAGGCACGTTAAAAAAGTAGAGGAGTACTCCCACAAAAGAAAGCCAAATAATCTACCACTTAACAAATACCAAATAGTACGAGGAATTACTGTTTGGGATGTTGGAATGGAAAAACTCCCCAATAGAAAGTTACAGAACGATAAAACAACCAGAAATTGTACCACATTCCAGCTTTATATATGCTATCATGTGCACTTTTGTTCCAACATAGCCGTACCATTTTTTTTTGCTGTAGAACAGACAAACAGCCACTTGAGTTCCCACAGTTATTAGTCATTTGCCCGAGAAATATCAGATATGTCGTTGTAGGCTGTGATATGCCGGGGCATAGCTGCAGTGGTGTGACAGAGGGCAATCTTAACGTAAGACTGGTGTTCGTTCTGTCAAGGATAGCAAGTTTTTCAGTGTCTGGCAATAGACTCAGGCACCTTTTATCTAGGAAAGACACACAGACACACACAAATTACTGCTGGACCAATCCAAACTTGCATGTAATTCTACTGCCTTTCCTGGGTGAAAGCATAACCACAAAGTATTTTTTCCTGCTCTCACAAACAGAAAAAAAAAAAAAGCATCTGAATGCATTTTGTTTGTCTACATGGACACAAAAATACCAGTCATCAAAACAGTCACATTTATCTTTGATAAAATACAGATTTACCAAAGGAGCAGCTTTACTAAAGAATTTAGGTTCTTCTTTAAGTGTCTGAATATCCTGGTAATCAGATTATAGCTGGTGTGTTATCAAGGGCAACATACACTGATGAGTCCAAGCTTGCTTGTTACAGGAAACACAGACGTGCAAAATAGAGTCTACCTTTCTCTAGCAGTTAAATGTTATATCTCTTTTCTTCCAAACAGCTTTTCATGTCTAAAGTTCACTGTAACAATAGAGTAGAGAAACAGGTAGAGAAATTTTGGAAGGAGAAATGGAGTCTATAGGGAGAAAACAATAGAAAACTACTCTCTGACAGTAAACAAAAAATATCAAAAGAAAACTCTTCACCATTTGATATATTCTTAAAAATAAATTTAAAATATATTAAATGGACTTGCTGCCAAGAAGGAAAATATTAAGGCACATGCATAGGGAAGATGGTACAAGGACAAATTTTTGTCCTTATGTTAGAACAAGTGACCTTATTGTTGAATCTTCTCTCCCTATTTGAGCAACCCTGTCATTCCTACTTTAGCCAGGTCAATACATAAGGGAAGGAGGATAAAAAAAATCTGTTCAACAGAAGTAAATGCAAGGTTGAATCTTTGTCAGTTTTCTAGTTACCTAGAGTAGTAAAACTCCTGTGGGAAAAGTCCCGGATTTAATAAAGAATTGAGTCATTTTCAGAGTTAAAGTTTCTATCAGGCAGTTCCACTTGACAAAAAAATTCTTCACTACATATTCAGTCCCCTTCCTTCTAATCCTGAGGAGAAATCATTCTCTCACAGAATCTGTGACAGGACAATAATTTTCACTGAGTACTTCTGATGTGTTAAATGACCAACTGACATTACATCTCTGGATGGCAATTAAATACGTTAGAATGAAAGGAAACCCTAGCAGTACTCCTTGCACACATCACTAAAGCAATAAGAAGCATGTCAGTCAACCCAACTGGTCTTTGCAGACATCATTTTTTCACATTTACAACCTTTGTTTTCAGTACTGAGAAGAAGAGTTGTTGTTTTTTTTCTTTTCTCATTTGTGTACATTCATTTACTTTTATCTTAAATTTGTGTGAAAAATCCTGCGCATTGCCCTCCCTCCCACATGCCAAGGCTGTGTACTCCTCCAAAGGTAATTCAGCAGTCAATGGAAATAAGAGCTCTGTGGGGATCTCTGGGTAAAAATAATCTCTTTTTAGTTAAATTTGGTTCTTTCCTTTCTGCACTAGCAAAACTTGGTGCTCTTGCATGAAACCCTATCCCTGAGGGTAGGGAATGGTATATTCTATACCATAGACAAAACAGATTCTTGAGCCAGTGACAAGCCCACACAGACATCATGGGAACAAACTTGCCCAAAGTGCTGGTAAGAACATCTTGGGCACTGATCAGAGCAGCTGCAGGCAGAAGTAGCTCTACTGACTGTCTGAGGCTGTTTTCTTATTCCAAAGACATCCATCCTGTTAAAACATTCTCTTGTATGTTTATGCAAAATTGAAGTTAAAGAATTATTTTTAATATAGTCAACATGCTAACAGCTGTTCTAAACCTCTGCATTTACACAGACAATCCCTACAGGTACCATGAATCCTAACTTTATATTAAAACTAATTTTTATTTCTTTCCTTATCATTCTACAATGGTTTGTTTAAAATACTAGGAGTTCTAAGCCTGGGTCTACTATAATGCAAGCTGTAATTGCCTCTCAGGTACTTCTTTATAAATTATTTTAATAAGCAGAGTTCTTATCTCTTTGTCTTTGGAAGGGCAGACTTTTTCTTTCAGCTTTACATACTCATGAACAAAATCGGAAATCTGTATCATAATACAGATCATTATCAAAGTCTTGCTACAATGCTTTGTGGACACATTTGCTCTTTTTCTGTGCTTTAATGTGCACCACCTGTTCTAAATCTCCAGGTTTGACACAACTTTGGAAATACACATGGTTTGGTGTTAACCTGAGTCTTTGAAACACGGATAACATTCACTATCATGATCTTCCATGTGACCCAACACAAGGCCACCAGTTATATTCATCCTTTTAAAAATGTATAGTTATTTGTTTCTTCCTAGAATGTACCTGAATCCTTAAAGTGTACTTTACATAAATACACACAGCATGATCTTCAACTCAAATACATGCTCTGAAATTTGTTACACTTAAAACACGATCCAAATCCCCTCTACCTGGATATAGTTGTGCTGCTGAGCTGTAAGCTAAAATTTTCTGCTCGCAGTTTGCTCTCTTCTGAAGAAAGTGTCTCGAGGTTTCTTTATCTGCTAGCCAAATTTCAGTGGATTCTTTTGTTTCAGTGCTCCAGTATATAAATTTCTTATCCACAGTCAAGCTGACAATTTTATTATCTGTAAGAAAACATTGCATACGTAAGCTTCAGAGTAAACCCTGAGCAGACAATTTTACAAGAGCAGATGGGCATTTATGTTCACAGTGAGTAAATATGGGTAAATGTCTTGGTCATAACAGATCTTCAAAGACCTCCCCTGGAAAAGAGATTTTTGATATTTTCCAAGAAGTCTAATGAAGCTGAGACATCCTGTTATTTCAGTTCACAAGTGTAGACTTGAAGACTTTATCCCATAATTAAGAGAACTGCAATTCAATTAAACAAACACGGAAATAAGACATGAGAGCGAGAGCTGTCTGTAGAAACTTTCATCATTTTTCCAAGATGAAAACCACAGAGCTCTGCCATCTCTCAGGAGCAATTATGACAGCTTTTCTGGTACCAGAACAGCTTTACCACCACTCCTCCAGAATCAAGCTGGAAACCGAGCAACCAAGACTGTTATCATTACAAGAAGCTGAACATAGATAAGTTGCCATACAAGACTCTATCTGTGCCAAGTACCCTCCCTATGTACTGATATCTGAAGCGCTACTTTCATGCATAACTTAAGATGGCATTGTATCTTTTCATTGAGATAAACTGCAGTAGGTGTTTGTAATATGAAGTGCTAGCAAAATAATACATTTGTAGTGTAAGTGAAATCTAACAAGTAGCATTTGATGCTGCAGCATCTCTATTTTATTTACATTCTACTAGAAAACATACTTGCAATAGTAAATATCCTTTACACTGATCTTTCTCCTATAAACTTTCTATAAACTGAGTTCACAACTGGAAACACAAAACACAAGATTTTGTCCATCTTGCCTGTAGATTAATCCATTTTATAAAGAAAGTGCCTCCTAAGTGCTATTTTGCTGAAATGAACATTGTTTGATATGAGACAGAAAGAATCACAAACTACCAGAAAACGTAACAAAGCACTCAGACCTTGAAAACCTGGTATTTTGGTAATTCTCCAGCAGTGGCAGCCATCCACATCCGAGGCCCATATTTCATCTCTTCCTCTGATAAAGAGCAGATGGGGATTCTTGGAGTCGGACACATCTAAACTCATAGGTCTTCCTAGTTCTGTTTCTGTCACGTTACAAGTGCAGTAGTTCTTCATCTGTTCTTCTGATGACACATGTCCCAAAATGTGGTGCACGGTGTTATTCAGAATATCGTAATAAAACATGTGGCTGCCACAATCAAGCTCTTCCATCCAGTACAAGCGGCTATCAAATAAAATGCATTGCTTACAGTAGAAACAAATCTGAGCAATCTGCCCGAAATGCAGTCTTATAAGTGACTAGAGTTAAAAACCTTCCCACCATTTTAAACAAGGTAAGCAGCATACTTGCAGAGTGGTTCCAGGTGTTTAAAGGATATTTTTTAATTAAAGCTCACAAAAATTGACTATTCTGGACAAAAACAAAGTTACTGTAAAAATTGTTGTCTTTTGCATTCATTTGCATCACTTAAATAAAAGAAGCCATCAGTATTTAAGGTTCATTTGAAATCATTACTCAAACATAGAAAACTTTTTCAAATGAGGTATGTCCTAGATCAATTAGCAGTATAAAAGCAGAACTACATCCAGAAATTTCTGAGATTTACACCATGCAAAACACTCACATAATATAAAAAGTCCTTTTCAGTCCCTGATAGATTATGATTTCATGAAAATTATGTTTAAAATATGCTTTAAAAGTTATTAATAATATATACCTTACCTTAAGAAAGGATATGACAATAAAGATGACACAGTTGAATTCTTTTTACCCAACTGTATATTCAAAGCTCTTAGAGATTTTATCTTGAGTTCAAGATCAAAAACGAAGAGCTGAGTTTCATTCCCTGGTCTTTTCAGGGCAACAAAGACATGTCTTGCAATCCAGTCAACTGTGATGGCTGTGGCATTGTGAAAATATGCATCTTTGAAAAACTGAAGAAAAAATCTGTGTTACTAAAATTGCTTGAAAGCAGAATTTTCCCACCTGAAGCTAAGATATCCTGAAATTAGATTTGTTTCTGAAACAATTTCTGCTTGGCAAGTGCAAGTCAAAATATAAAGAGATACCGTGGAACAAAGATTCCAAGATTTTTATACAAGTTAAAATTATTGTTTCACAAATATCAATTGTTTCTTCCATGTTGCTTCCATATTATCAAAATTAAAATGAAATAAAAATAAATTACATTTTATATGAAAAAAAAAATCTTATATTGAAAAGTGTGAATTTTATTTTAAATGTCTGTTGAAATTTCTTATCAACAAAGCAGATGTCAGTAAAAACTATACATGTTTAATACGAAAGCTACCAATGGCATACTCTGGCCTATTCTAATAGGCATTGATGAAAAAAAAAAAAGTCCAAATTTTATCATATAATCATCGAACTGTTTACATTGGAAAAGACTTTTAAGATCATCAAGTCTAAGCCTTAACCTAGCCCTGCTGTGACCACCATTAAACCATGTTCCTAAGCACCACATCTACATGTCTTTTAAATAGCTCCAGGGATGGTGACTCAATCACCTCACTGAGCAGCCTGTTACACTGTTTAACAACCCTTTTGGTGAAGAAATTTTGTGTAATACCCAATCTAAACCTCCCCTGGAGCAACTTGAGGCCATTTGCTCTTGTCCTGTCTCTTGTTATTTAGGAAAAGAGACTGACCCCCCACCTTGTTACAACCTCCTCTCAGGTAGCAAGATCTTCCCTCAGCCTCCTTTTGTCCAGGCTAAATGTCTCCAGCTCCTTCAGCTATTCTTCATAAGACCTGTTCTCCAGATCCTTCACCAGCTTCATTTCCTGTCTCTGGACACGCTCTGGCACCTCAGTGTCATTCTCTTAGTAAGGAGCCCAAAATTGAACACAGTATTTAAGGCATGGCCTCACCAGCACCAAGTGCAGGGGGACAATCACTGTCCTGGACTTGCTGGCCACACTATTTCTGACACAAGCCAAGACGTCATTGGCCTTCTTGGCCACCTGGGCACACTGCTGGCTCATGTTCAGGCACTTGTTGACCAATGCTTCTAAGTCCCTTTCTGCAGGACAGCTTTCCAGTCACATATCCCCAAACCTGTAGCATTGCTTGCATAGTTGTGGCCCAAGCGCAGGATCTGGCACTTGACCTTGTTAAACGAAATATTATATTAACCATGTTTTTATTATACTGCTAGAAAGGAAAATTATCCAGCTAATCTCTTGCATATTACCCCTTACATGAGCTGACAGTCATTAAGAAAATTTGTGTCATTCCCTTTCTGTTTTCACCAATAAATACCATTAAATATGCTTTGTTCATCATACTGCTTTTTTTCTTTCAAATACGCAGTTTTGACTCCTTAAAAACAAAAAATAGCTGCAAACAGTGACAATAGTGGCCACATGTTTTCCTAGATTCTCTTAAGCAAGGGAATGAACAAAGGAATACCTGAGACTTTGATGCAGTTTGTACATTCAGAAGAAAAAGACCATCTTCTACAATATAGTAAGCTTTTTCATCATTAGCAGTATAACAGATGTCCTTTACATTTGTATTTGCTGAAAGTTCCCATATGGTATGATTATTGTCTATGTCAGTGAGAAATAACTTGTTGGCAGAAACAGATAAAAGAATTGGGACAGGGAAAAGATCTGGAAGGAAAAGGGCACAGCAGAAATTACAAAAAAAAATTCTAGAAAATGGAAGTCATTCCTAAGGAAAGGAAGTACAAGATAAAATAAATTATGTCTCTGCACAAGTTATATCTGGTCATATGTCACAGTAAATAAATAAGAAGATGATTTCTTGTCATCTCATGCAGACTCAGATTTTTTCACCGGCTTTGTGGATGCTTACCTAACAAATATAAGCCTAGTAAAAACAGATTTGCTCACTTGATTACCTTTAGCAGATGAATTAGAAATAGCCTATGACCCCTCATAGATCTCTAACTCTCCTGGTTACCTTTCACAACTTAATTAGGAATATTCTATCATTTCTAGCAGTATGCACATTACAGATCAAAACCTTCTGTTTCATACTACCCGGGATTGCCTAGAGAAGTTAAATTAGTATAGTTTTGAGGAAAGGATTGAAGTTTCTGAAATTGAATCTAATCATAAGAAATGTGTTAATCATTTCATGTCAGAAGTTGTAACTATTTCCTCTGTGGCATCTACTGTAGGGTGGAATAAATGTCACAGGCTACTTATCAGATTACCAAATTCCTGCACTACTGATTTCACCAGCTATTGCATACAAACCGTGAGATGGCATCCAAGTCATCCATACCTGATGAATTCCTCTCTGCTACATCAGACAAGGGTCCTGAACCCACAGAGGTGAAGGCTTGCACCTATGGGATAGGAGATTGTTGCATATGTTAAATAGCAGCATGAATTATTGCATTTGAGAGCCTATAGAGTCATAGTTAATGACAAAACCAGAACCAGATCCCCTGGCTGCTCAGCTAGGAACATAAGCATGTGCTCTGTTTAACCCAAGGCTATGCCAGTCAATTCAAAGGCTACACTCAGTGTTGAACCATGGCTATAAAGAGAATTTTAAGCAGTGGTCCAGAGAGTGACAATTCATGCTGCATCATTGAGATCTCACAGGACACTAGACAATCTTGTCTCCTTTCCCAGGCTGCAGCAATTCCTACTTTTGTTTGCTGTTGTAATCAAAATAGTGTTCTCACCATCAGTACCTGGCTATCCTTTTGTGCTTTTAATTTGCCTTTCAAGTACACATTCTGTGTGTTTCAAATCTTTTATGACAATGAAAACACGACCTCTTGACAAGTTTTAAATGAAGTCTCTTTTTATGTAAGCTGTGAGAGTCATTGCATTTCTCCAGCAGTGGAACTTCTCTTGATCTGTGCCTCTGTTTTAATGAACTGTCACCCTCTACCAGCTTGACTGAATCTGTTGAACTTGCAGCTTTTAGCAGTGGCTTTGTGAGACCTCTAGAAAAGTTTCTTCTGGACTTCATCAAACTTGTATAATATTGCAGTATTGTTTTCTACCTTATTTAGTGAACAATATAATATGTAGAAAAGTTAAGCCAAGTGTCCAATGATGAGCCAGTGAATCAGCAGTTCCACAAGTACATACCACAAGTACTTGCCCCAAGCTCTAGACAAACAATTCAGGCTGTACTGATAACATCTATTGTCTAGTGTAAAATAAGCTCAGTAAATTTTCATACCTGAAATCTTACTGTGAGGCTGGAAGGCACTTCCTTGAGAGAAAAGAGCATCAGGGTGGGTTTAACATTGTTTCCTTTCCACTCTGTGAGAGTGTCAGCAATGCTACTCTGACTCAAGAGTTGATAGTAAACTCTGAACTGTGTTAATACTCCATTTTCCCTTTCAGGTCTGTCCCACCTGAACTCCACCAGGACTTTCTCATCACTTTCATGTAGGTTCTTTCGTAACACATATATTCTAGGGTTTGTAGGGGCTGAAGGAACTGTATTTAAAAAAAAAGGATAAAAATCACAAAGTACTTCTAGTAAAACACAAGCTCTACTTTCTAATTAATTATTTTACTTTTGAATCTGAGCTTTACAACCCCAAAGCTGACAGATATAGATAGCAATTGGTGCGGTATGAATTACAGAATAATACATAAAACTTGTCAGTAATTCCTCTGTGGATTTCACTGGTGTGTAGGTATCTGATTTTAACTTGTTTAGAAACAAAAGAGCTGTATAAACAGAGACAAATGCACTCCTGCACTCAGATTGGGACATATCTATTTAGATTAGTCCCTTAGGTAACAATTGTACTGCAAGAATTTTCACAACATAGGGCATACTCTATCCCCTCTCCTGTACACTTCGAAATTTCCTGCAGCTCATAAGCTTTCTCAGCATTCCGGTAAATCAACATTATGTTTGAACTGACTTAACTTTGACTTTTAACAGTAAAAATAAACACTGAAGTGAAAAGTTTAAAATGCATAATGTTTATTAAAAATGTAATAAGTGGTTAAGATATTATATGCAGCGTTTGATGGTCATTGTAACGGATCTCAATGTCTCTATCTTACTCATAGTCATAGGCACATGGTGGATATATTGTCATGTATTTTCTGTTCCAAATTCCTACACTGCAATTGTGTACATTCATGCATGAACTAGATAATTACCAAAGATACTCAGGAACATGTCCTTGCAACTCTGCCTACAGCTGACTAGCCCTGAAAGCTGCTCATTCTTCTCCAGGATTTCACATGCCGACATAGGCATGGTTCCAGTTCCCTTATGGGTGAGTAAAGGGATTTAAAATTCTATTACCTCCTTCAGGGGCTCGAAGAGATACAGATGTTGTTGGTGCCTTGCCCCAGTATGTGTATGGAGTGATGGTAAAATCAAAGAGTGCAAATGGTTCCAGCCAATCAACTTGGTAGAATGGCACTGTCAGGTTATAGGGGTAGAGGCACCGGTCATTCTCCAAAGACTGTGAATGGGAAAAAAATGAATATCATACAGCATTTTTTTCCCCTCTCAAAAAGTCCCTCCATTTTCCAAAACCCTCCTCACCAAGCTGGTCAACTAAAGACAGGATTTCTCTTGTGAGTGATCACTGTTTCTCCAACTCCTGTGGCACTGTAGCAATGCATATCAATCTGCTAGCAATCTGCCCTTTGAATTTAAAGTAAAGCTTGCCAAATGTGCTAAAATTAAGTGTGGATGGAGGCTACATTTCACATTCAGACAAAGGTGTCCCACTGGCAGCTCGGAGCACACTTCTGTCTCTGAGTAACTGTGAAAGGCTTTCTCACTCATCTTTGAACAGCGGGAGCTCCTCGCCTAGCACTTCACACCCCAGCAGCAAGCCCAGAGATACTGCTAAGCCCTTGTTTCTCCCATGCTGGCCTCAGTGATGGAGAAACAGGACAATTTTATATTTACAGTTTAATATGGTTACTTGACCAATTTCTAAATGCTGAAGAAGAAAAAACCTGTATTTCTGTTAAAAAACTAATATATAAGCAAGTAGATGCAATAATGCATGTAGATAATAAAGAGGAATTTCATAAACATTCTCACTTGTAGAACTTTCGATCCCACACAGTAAAAGACGGTTCCCCATTCCACATTTGCGGAGGGACTCCAAGTGATACGAAAACTTGAAGAATTTCCTTTAATCCTGAAGGAAGCCTCTGGCACTGAATCTGGAATCACTTTTGGTGTAAAAGAAAAATTTCCTGTCCATAGAGAGGGGAAGAAATTATGATTTAATGACTATGAGCAATAGGTAAACTTTTCAAACCCAACTAAAAACATTGAAGTAAGTACTACGGAAAATTCTGTAAGCTATCATTAGACAGAAACAACAAATAACAACACCGTGTATTCTTTTTAGCCATACCCATCAGCATTTATAGTTGTACATTATCCAGATATAACCTGATATATTTATTGATAAATTGCTGTTATTTTCTTTTGTCAGATGACTAAAGAATTTCAAGAATGACAAGTTACAGGCTGACAGTGTATACTTTTATTTAGGGGTTAAGACAAAGAAAATAATGTACCTGGCAAAGGTTTAAGTGATGTGTGAACAAGGGTAAAGCTTGCAAACTCTGCTGGTTGTGAGAAAGGAATGTTAAGGCTCTGATTGATTTCCTGAGTTGTAATGAACTGAAGATTATTAATCCAGAACAGACGACCACTGTAGTATTCCAGTGAACCCGGAGATATTTCTGAAGTGCTCCATGCAGCAAATTCTGTAACAATGGCATTACTGCAACTGTGAAAACATGTATGAAATCAGCAAACTAAAAACACACATGTCCAGTGACAAGATTAATGCAATGTTTGACATATCGATAAGTTTCTCATCATTCAGATTCCTAATGCTCATATAGAAGGCAGGAAAACAAAGAAGAACACTTTTCATAATGGTACATTGCAGGAACACCTGCAAAAAAAAAAAATAGCCTTCATTCCCTTGATTTCATTAAAAAACAATTACAAAATGTCTTAATATTCTGATGCACAGATATGGAAAAATTAGCATTTTGAAAAATTGGCCCACCTTCTCTCAGCAATTACACCAACACAATGGAATCTACTTTACAGTATGAGATTCAATCTACTTCATTAGAGCAGGTTCTCAGATGAATCTGAGTATGCAAGTTTCCTCAATAACCTTCCTTTATTTCTTACAATCTATTAACATTTTCCATCACCAGAATCACTAGTGATTTAATCTATCTTGTTACTTCCACATCAAAACTTACAGGCCTTTTTTGGTCACAATTTATCTTCTGGGTAAGAGATTAAATATGTTGTAAGAGACATTATTCTGCCATCTCAGGTATCTCTTTCAGCTTAGACATATGCTATCCAAAACAAATTTGGAAACGCTTTGACATGCCATCAAGTCCATTAGGATGGATTACTTCTAATCTCTCTGTTCTGGCATGCCAGAGACAATGATTTATGGCTGCTGATTGGTTCACAATGGAGCTGCGTGTTCTAGCTAAAACTAATCAATACATATTGGTTCTTTAAATGTTTACCATTAATCATAGCAAGTGTAAAACCAGTCAGAAAATTCATCCAATTGCACACAAAGCCAGCCTGCAACATTATGAGCATATGTAAATACAGATACCCTTCAACTAAGTTTAAGAAGTTTAATCTGATGCTTTAAAAAGAAAAAAAAAATGCACTGTCTATATGAAAAGGAGCAAAAATACAGTTTCATGAACTAACTACTCATCACACACTTGGCATTTACAGAAAAAAAAAAAGCGCCATTTTTCTCAAGGTCTTAGTATATCTTCCAGCTGACCCATAAATGTGGTTTTGGTTTGTTATTCTTTTAAACTTTGTCTTTCAGGAATAATGCAGCCATTTCATGCTCAGGGTGATCAAGAGGAAAGCCTGCTGAGTATTGATTGCTCAGGTGAGAAAGCAGTGTTAGTTCAAGTCCTAAGATCCACGCAAGATGAACAAGCTACAGCTCAACACACTGGAAAATTGTGAGGTGTTATAAATGCCAAGATGAAATAGACAATAAATGGTGGTTATTTCCTACAGCTAAATCTAAAAAAATAGGAGCATGACCTCAGTTCAGTGAAGCTTTCATACTGTGTTTCTGTCACTGTAAAACCATGTTAACAACCACCTTAACACGTGGTTTGCCACCAGCTAGATGTGATCATTAGCTTTTTTTTTTTGTTTCTTGTTAAATTAGCAACTAGTGTGCCCAGTATTGGTCAAAAAATGTTTTCAAACAGTATCACAAAAACTAGAAAATATGGACTTTCTTACCTCTACTACACTTTTACTTACCCTTCTTTGCAGAGAGAAACTCTGTACAGGAATAGGCATAGACTATCTTGCACAAGCCAGTAAAGAAAACCACAGCTGAGATCCAAAGTTAAACCAACCACCTAAGAAACAAAAGTCCAAATGGCAATTTGAACACATCTTCACTTCTGAGGTAAAAGCTTTTGGGCATAACCTTTCTAGACAGCATCACGAGTAGCACTTTATTGAAAAATCATAACATTATTATCGTGAAAATTTATTCTAACACAGAAAGTGGTAGCACTAGAAAATAATCATGTCCTCAGTGTACACCTGTTTAGAGCAGCTGACGATTTGCTAGATAGCTAGAAATATGAGCACCTGTCACTGTGTTCATCCCTGGAGTATATGAGTACCTCAGATATGATGGCAACAGTGTATCAAGTGGTTGGTGGAACTACCTATCAACATTTACAGAACATCTCTGGTATTTTAACATTCTTTGTCTGAAACTGGTGGTTGATATCCAGTCAGGTGATATCAGAATCACCTTTTTAAAGAAGTATTTCCGTTCCTTTGTCTTTGTTTTCTAGCTTTGATTTTATGCATACAACATTTATGGAAAATACATGCAATTTTTTTTTTTTTTTGCACATTTGGTTAAACAAGAAATTCAAATATTTACATTTTGGTATATAATTTATTATCAAATAGTTGGAGGAGGGGAATGAAACTGTCTTCCTGTTCACTGCTTCAATATTTCATCTTCATTTAAGGTAAGTGCAAGGTTTTCTCTTTATTCTTAATATTCAAAATAGAGCTTTCCTTCTTTTGCAGCAAATAACTGATTCAATACCATATGCAACAATAATGGAAATCAGACATTTAATAATCTGTTCTGTGAATAACAAATACTTTGCTTCCACAAATTAGTCAGCTAAATGATATGAAGTTCAGTCTATGTCATGTAACAAGCACAGTTTATGATGTTAGATGGCTCTCTGCACATGTTTTCCAGCAGCTCTCAAAATTCTCATTCAAATACTAGTTATAGCTCTTCTTTTATAAGCTTAAATTTCCATTATGGGTATAAGCAGAGCAGTCTCTTTTTTTTGTTGTTGTTTTAACTCTTCGTTAATAAACTGCAGAAGATGATGACAGGAAAGCAAATGCCATATCACTTAGTTGTCTGTTGGTCCTTATGTAATCACATCCTTGACATATTTCTGTTGACACTGTATGTCAGAAAATCAAGGTTTGAGTGATTGCTCCTGTAGGTTTTCCTGATAAAAATAGCTCACAGTATGCATGTGCCTGAGTGCAGATTTAGCCAACCACGTTATATTTCATCCCATTTACCTACACTCTCTCCCATGCTCAACACCAAATTACATCTTCATGAATCTACCTTGCTCTTTTAAATGTTTGAGTCTTCTTTCCTTGCCCCAAATTTTTTCCTGCAACTATTATGTTTTCCCACAGATACACCTAAAGGCAAAGAAATATTTGTACTATTCATCTTTGGGAGTTAGGCAATAATTTAACACCTTCCTCTGCTTTGCATCAAAAATAGAAAACCTTTTTCCATTTCATAAGAGGTATTAGTCTCTGGACATGGTATGTATTTGTGATCATGCAACGTAAGACATAGCATAAATTTAGCTACTTGAAACATTCATTGATTAGAAATATCGAGAGACCACATGTAGAAGATCCAAGCTCCTCCTCCACATCATGCATTTATTTTGTCTCCAAGTACTTTTGTCCCAGGCACATTGTATAGTGTAAATTACTTACTAAGTGCTTTGGAAATTCTATGCCAGATCCTAAGCTGGAATTAAGCAAAATCAATCTGCCAAAATCAATCAAGCTATGCCAATAGACACCAGCTAAACTGAACAACTGATTGGAAAATAAAATAATTGTCATAAAAGGATCTAGTTCCTGCCAAAGAAATCAGACTTTCAAAGCTCTGATTCATGTTTGTTTAGGAACCTTGTCGTGTCTATAGCATTCTCTTCTATTGCTATCACTCAGATTTCAAGCTAAAAAGAGATACAGATATATGCTGTTGAAGATCCTGTACTGACCAGATGAACAGTAAACTCTTCTTAGAAAAACAGGTAGTAAATGCCAGTAAGAACCAGTTATGTAGAGAATATGTTCTAACTGTTGCATAGTAGCAATTAATTATTACATCTGTGTTTTATTATTGAGGTAAGAGATACTTTTTTCAAGATAAAGGAAGATATATATTAGTGCTTGTGCAAACATACGGTTGCAACTTTAAATGGGACAATAATGACCAGCTCGATAATACCACTGTTAAAGAGTATTGTAGGTTTATTGGGGGTTTATTTTACTAAACAAACACCTGTCAGCTATAATTGGTCAGTTCTCAATCTAGACATTTGTACTTGGCTTTTTTCCTGTATGCATCACAGCAGGAGGCTGAGTTCAGGAAGTCAGTGCATGGATTAGGGACAGCAGAGAAGCAGGAGAGATGTTTGTTTGTAGGAGGTGTGAATAAGTGGATGGTTGAAGGCTGGTATCATTGACTTGAAGAAAGGTGGAGAAAAAAAATGACAGGAGCCGACAAGCAGTCTTATTGCTGCCAAGGTTGTTGAAAGCAAGAGCAAGAAATCTGAGGATAACGTGCAGCAATTCAGAGAAGCAGGTAGTGAAACAAAGGGAAAAAGGCAAGGAAGGTGATGTTCCCTGCTTAGAATAAACTGCAAATTGTCAGTACTTTGCAACAGATCATCCAGAAGATAACGTGACAAGGGTTAAGTGTGCTGTTGAGCATGAACAGCATATACATCCTCCTATGAAGATAGTGCACAGGAGTCAGCTTCCACAGAGAGATGTGAGGCTAGTATTGGAGGATGCAAGGACCCTTGGCAGCATGGACATTTCTCTCCATACGTGCCAAAATTTTTTCAGCTCTTAGGGAAGGGAAGGAAAAGATACGTGCTTCTTCTGAGGTCTTGGCATATCTCTTCATAAGGTGAATGCTCAGTCTCAGAGTTCCTTCTCTGCATAGGTAGCACTGAATCCCACCTAGCAACAATGAGGACAAGTCCCTGGCATGGCAAATCCCACATGGTGGTAGACGCAGGATGGGTTTGGGGAAGGAAACAGTGATTTCTGAGGAGCCAGCAGTGAACTAAGGCCTTAAGAGATTTGATACGGCATCATGGGGCGAGGGAGGGAGAATGGAGAAGAAATGCCTGGGTGAGGTCAGCAGTGATACAGAGTTTGCCTGTGAGGACCTCAGAGCACATTAAAAAATCTTCAGGTAGGAAAGGAAAGTTAATGTGCTCCCATATATTCATAGAATCATAGAATGGTAGGGGTTGAAAGGGACCTTTAGAGATCATCTAGTCCAATTATCCTCCTAAGCAGGTCCACCTATATCAGGTCACATAGGAACACATTCAGGCGGGTCTTGAAGACCTCCAAAAAAGGAGACTCCACACCCTCCCTGGGCAGCCTGTGCAAGGGTTCACTCATCCTCACAGTAAAATAGGTTTTTCTTATGTTTAAATGGAACATTTTGTGTTCCAGCTTCATCCCATTACTCCTTGTCCTGTTGTCAGATACCATCAAGAAAAGGGATGCCCCAACTTCCTCACACCCACCATTTAGATAGTTGTAAATGTTAATAAGATCCCCCCCCCAGTCTCCTCTTCTCTAGACTAAACAGCCCCAGTTACCCCAGCTTTTCCTTATAAGAAAGATGCTCCAGTCCCCTGATCATCTTGGTGGCCCTGTACTGCTTTCCAGACGTTTTCTGTCCCTCTTGAGCTGGGGAGCCCAGAACTGGACACAAGACTCCAGACAAGGACTCACCAGGGCAGAATAAAGGGGGAGAAGAACCTCCCTCAGCCTACTGGACACACTCTTCTTGATGCATCCCAAGATGCCATTGGCCTTGCAGAGGCTTTGATGAGCTAGAGGTTGGAAAGGCATCTCTATTTCCACTCTACCAGCCTACCCTTGTGTGGGACTCATTATCCACCCTAAAACAGCTAAAACAACAAATTCCCATCCCTTTTTTCCCCTGTATACTATTCACTATCTATACTCACTCTTGCAAGAAGCCCCCTTCTCTCTGAGGAGGTGCTCTGCTCTTCAGCAGCCTCTTCTCAGTCTTCTGGAGCTCCTCATCAGCCTGGAGCAAAGAAAGAAGGGCCAAACTGCGGACAGGCTTGTGTCTGACTCAGTCAGGTGAGAAAGAGAGTGATGGAGGAGAGGCATTCTGGGAATAGAGAGCCTGGACGATCCCCAAAGCACAGGACTTGTTGTCACTGACACCAGACAAGGGACAGGATCAGGCAGGACTGGGACTGTCAGTGGCAGATGTGATACCCTCAGCAGCATGGCGATCACAAGCTGTGCCAGATCAAGGCAGGGGCCGGCTGCACCGAGCCCAAGTATGGCACCAGCTGCCACCCCCTCTCACGAGCATGGACAAATCTGGGCTCTGTGGCAACACCTCTGCAGCCTGAAGCGGAACTCCAGTGTCCCTGGCAAGCACAAAATCTGGATCTGTCAGGACCTGTCAACATTTCAAAGAACACTTCAAAGGATGCAGGATGCTATTGAGCTCTGGCTCCATATCTTGATGAGTAAGTCAGAACTGACCATTAGACTTAAGTCATTTGTGGAAAGCAAGTAACTTTCACATGGGTAGGAGCAGCATTACAACCATAAGGACATCTGTAACTTCACATTTTGTTGCAAGGGTCTGACTTAAGGATTGTGGGCCAAAGTTTTGGTACAGATATTACGTGATTCAATTCTTATCCTGTTCTAAAAACAACACAACAATATTGCAAGAAAGGCATGTTATTCTTTTGGTCATAACACATCAATTTTGACAACCATGAACACTAACTATATTCAAGAGATCCAGCCAGTAAAATACATCATCCATCCCCTAAAAAAAAAATGAAAAAAAGAAAAAACAATTTGATAAAAAGTCAGTCACCTGTTTACCAGAAAACTGTAGCTGTTCTTGTAACATAAAATACTCCTCTCCATTCAGTCTTGTGCTCTCCACTGAATACAGTGTAGCCCAGTACAAATAGCCATTTAATGAATCCACTACTAGGTCCTTCACCGGGAGCATAACATGAGCCACAACATCGATATGGTCTCCTGGCAGTGACTTTCTATAGATCTAAGGACAAAACAATTGTTTTTAGCATCACACTTGAACCCATCAGCCATGATGAATTCTGTATATAAAAATGACTTTTCCACCATCATTTATCTGAAGCTTATGCAAGCCTTAGGCTTTCAAAGCCTAAATCTTTTGCATTCAAAGTATAAGGATGAAGAATAGGCAAAATTATTAGTTTATATTTGTCAGAAAGTAACAAAAGAAAAAGCTGAAATATATTTTCTCCCTGGCTTTTCCAGTTTTGGCAGCCTTCTGTCTGACAGAGTTTCTCACCCACTTCATATTCACTATTCACAAGTGTAAATGAGGGTGCAAGGCAGTGTGAAATCTGGCCTCCTAGCTCCAGTTTTTAAAACAGCTTCTGACTTTGTACTTAGAAGAAATGAAAGGCATAATTTGACAGCACTGCATAAATTAGCACTGCAATTTTGAAGTCAGATACCTTTTAAATACTTCACATGTCAGTGTTCCTGATATGAGAGTGTACAAAGTGCAAATGTAATTATTTTTTTATCTGCAGTAATCTGCAAAATATCACAGTACAGAGCTCAACCTTTAAAATCTCTGAACAAACAAATCATGTCAAATTTGATTAAAATAAAGGCCATCTACTTCTTTGCTGTGATCAACTTGGCAACCTCCATTTTCACTATCTCCACTTATAAAAACAATGTTGAATCCAAGAAAACTGTTGATAGTGTGTTTGATTTGCCTGTCTTGCACCTGGTGTTCAGTACCTTGCTTTAGTGAATATTATTGAACATTTTACCCCAAACTTTTGTATAACTCTGGAAAGTCACACAAGGGAAGAAAGGCCTCTTTATTCTATTTGGCAATACCAAAGGTTCAAATGCAGCTCAAGTGCAAGAAGTAAAGATTATCTTCTCAAGTACTATTTTCCAATGTTTCTTGTTGAAGGGTTTTTTTCCATTTAAAAAGTGCAACTCTACCTACCGTATTTGCTTTGCCAGCCCAGTACAAGCATTGACCCAACCAATCAAAAGCCAAAATCTTTGCATTTCGGATATCAGATACATAAGTATTCTCAGAGGTACCCTCTGTTTCTTTCCATGACCAGGTCTGAATTTCCCCCATGGAATTAATCCAGTAAAGAGTGTCATTATACCAGTCAAGGTCTTGAAGAAAAAGAGGAAAATATTATGCATTTCACAAACATGTAAATAAAAACCTATATTTTTAAAAAAAGAATAAAAAGTAGTCAGACATCACACAAATGAACAGTCAGTTAACATGAAGATAGATATTTCTTTATAGGAATACAATGCACATATCTAGTATATATATAGCCTTGATGATTGTAAAAATATGATATATACTATGATGCTGGAGGCAGAACTATTTAGATCAGAGTTGATTTTAGCTGTGCTGTAACTGTGGTGCTCTCAGTAGTGTTTCACTAAGGATTAATTTGACCCATAAAGTAGAAGAAAGAGGACAGACACAAAGGGCTGTCTTGGTGAAGCTGCTTCACTGAGCTGCATTCAGTTCTAGACTGCTGCAGTGAAAGCTCTTGTCTTTCAGTTCTGTTGATTAAATTTATGGAGAGACAATAAATGTTGACAAGCCTGCAGTATGCAGTTTGTTTTTACCTGTAATATTTCTTATATGAGAATAGAGGAGTTCTCCTGGCCCATAGCTATCCAAATGCTGCTTCCAGAGCCCTTCAACCCCCACTGCCAGTATATATGGCTCTTCTTCAGCTGAGAAAGAAAGAAAGCTGCAGTTGTGCACACCAACAAGCAACTGATGTATATCTGTATTTTAATAGCACAGGTTCCTGTTTCTGAAAAGTTACAGAAGGTGGTTAAATCTGCCCCTACCCTAAGGAGAGGCATGACAAACAAGGTGTGAAAATGTCATAACTTGAAAAAGACAAGAGATTCAAGGCAAGTTTAGAACCAGAACAATAAGGTGATTTGAATCTCTATTAAATGCTTAAAAGACACTTTTGGTTGGATCTGGTCTTACCAAAGTCAGGCAAAAGTCAACCCTAATCTCGAGTGCCAGTCCAACTTCAAGTAAATTAAAAGCTATTTTTCCCTCAGACATATGTTGTTATGGGTTTCAACTAGGTTTCAAGACATTCATAAGATCTACACATCTCAGATATTGAGCACAGTAAAAGTAGTTTCCCCCATTATCTATACTCAAACCAGGGATTTTCAGCTTTTAGAGAGTTTGCACTTTCCTATAAAACATCCCATATTAACCCTCAAGGTTAACATGGGCACCCTCAAGGTGCCCAAACCACTTTGTCATAGTAAGTGCTTTACAGAGCACAGGAAAGAAATAGCATCACTCATACTTGTTCATTTGATAGTGTATCAAATATTGTGTTTGATAAAGTATTTGGATTAGAAAATTGTATGCAAGTACTACTAATAAATACATATTATATTATATCATTACTCCAGTCTGAGAATCTTACTTCTTTAACCAAATTTACCGGTCCTATATTCTTTAGTGTTTCTAAGACAATCATTTTTGTGTCTCTCATTTTTCAGTCTTTGCTCAAAGCCTGGGTCTCACCAGGTGGAAAGCAGTAAGCAAAACTCACTCTTCATTTCTCCTGGGTGACAAAGTAATTCTCACCTTCTTGTAAAGTTGTGCCTCTAAATGACTCTGACCATGGCCCTTCACCAGCAGGAGACACGGCTCTAACTGACACTTCGTATTCTGTGAAGCTGGTCATCTTCTTCACTGTAAACCTAGTGTTACCAAGATTTGAGACAACCCATTGCTCCACAGATGGATTCTGAGATGACACTTTCACATCATAGGTCCAGTTTTGCCAGGCAGATAGACCTGTGAGATGCAAACAATCATGTTATAACAGAGCAGATGTCTGTAACAGATTATAGGCATTCTTTGAGAAAATTGTATGTTGGAGACTCATTTCAAAAATGTCAGTATCAAGGAAATTAGGAAAGGGATAAATTAAAAATTTATACTTTCTGGTTCTGGGACCACCCAAGAGTAGTGGTTCAATCCTCCATGAAAAATAAGGTTGGAAGAACCAAAATTTTTCAACCAAGACACACACACAGAGGGTAGAGACTGTAGCATAGTCACTGATCAACAGTTATTACATCGCTGGCAAGCATTTCCTGTCTGATATGAGCAAACAACATTACTGCTAGCCCACATCATACTTAAGATGAAGCCTTGCTTAAAAAATCTTGCAGATGAAAAAAGAGTTACCAATATAAACTTGTAATAATATAGTCAGACAATTAAACTATTTTACTGGAAAATCTTTGGTTAATTTTTTCAAACTGAAAGTCACTCCACAACTTCCAGCAGCATTGGCTATTGAAGTCACCAAAGCCCAGCATCAGAAAAAGGAAAAACAGGAAGTTATTCCTCTAGAAAGAAAAGGAGGAGACTTTCAGGAAGACACAACTGTACTTACTGGTTCCAATAGCATGTTCAGGTGGTCTCCAGCTGATCACAGCTTGGTCTGATCCAAAGAGAACCGTAACAAGTTGAGGAGGAGTTGGTAAAGGAAAAGGCTGAGTTGATGCTCCATAGAAAAGCAAATTGCCAAAGCCAGAGTACTCTGGGTATATCAAATTGCAATCCACAATATACTCATTGAAGCTAGAACTCCCCACTGGAGAGAGTTCTTCATGGAAAACTGCCCAGCCATCTGTGACAGTAAATGTGTTATCTTCATAAACAAAGCTCTCCGTATCATTAAATGGCACATGTGACCGCAGAGTGTGAAATTCTGAACCATCAAGAAAACCTGACACAAAGGACTGTTCTGTTTTGTTGAAGAAAATAAGTCTCTTGGATTGGAAGTTGATCCTGAAGTCTCTCAAAGCACTGGATTTCACTACTGGTGAAGCTGTGGAGGCAGTGCCAGGAAAGAGTGGAAGATTTGCTCTGTATATGCCATCCTCCAGGAGACAGAAAATGTAGCTGGCCATTGAGGAAAATAGATACAAATAACTACAGTGCAAGAATCCTGTAGATGGGTCACAAATACTTTAACAACTCAGAGATGTGTCTGTCTTTCCCCAGACAACAGGAAAATTCTTTTGATGCTATTAATATACATCCTGGAAGAAGTGAGCACATCACTTTTTACCTTCTGAGTATTTGACTGGCAGATTATTGGAGAATATTCCTCCATAATACCTCAAGTGTTAAGCATAGACATTTAAAATGCATACAGCTTCATATTCATAAAAGCACTGAATGTCTGAAAACCAAACCTCTGCACTGGAAACAATTTATCTCCTCTGCTAACACTCTGGGGAAGAAAATGCAGAGAATGGTGCACGGTGTCAATCTTTTTCCAATTGTTTTGTAGTTTTTCATTTGTTGCCAATCGCACTTTTGTTTTGATAAGGCAAGAATTTGAAACAGGAATCTAGATTACTAATGAAGTGAATAAAATTACAGAAGAGCTTTACAGCACCTTTGACACCAAGTGCTCAAAGGAGGACACTTACCCATTATAGGGATCAGCTATAATCTTCCTAGGGGATGTCACAAAAAGAGGGGTGATGTCTTCAGCTGTCGTGCAGTTCCCTAAATGGCAGACATGTATCTGGGCAATGAGAAGAAATTCTGGTGATGCATTCACATAGTGTTTTCCAATGACTAAATAAGCTGACCCAAGATTTCTTTAGAGGAAACAGACAATGATACAGTTCTAGTCCTTCTAGGTTCATGAGTTGTCAGTCAACAAGTATGATACTTGTAAACAAGTAGGAACACATCCAAGACAGTTTACCCTGAAAGAGCTGTCTGTCAGCTATCCTCCTCTTATCTTGCTACCTCTAAGCTGGAGGGAAAAGCCAAATTTGGAGGATATAGGCAAACTATATTTTGAAAACAGCCTGGCAGGAAATAGAAAAGAGGGAAGGTTGTGCATTTCTGATCCTGGAAGCAATATCTTGAGACTTCTCTAACCTGCAATAGACTCCAAAATCCCTGCCATCAGTCTGTTCATCTACAGCTAATTTTATCTTTTTATCACTACTGCTTTTCCTGCTTCCTGTTCTCTGAGCAGTAAGCAAAAAATCTCAAATTGCAAGAGGATAAAAAAAAATACACACACCCCCCACATACACTCATTTAAGTCAAATGTCTAGTACTTCTTTCATAAGAAGACCACAAATGTACATGAAAAGTCTGACCATTACTGTAACTGATGTAGAGAATCAAGTGCAGAATTACCATCTACACTTTAAGTTGAAAAAGATGTAATCTGAGCTTTCTCAATGGCATCACACACTTTTCCCTTGAACATATTTTGCCAATTATGAAGGGCATTATAATTGCAAACTAGCTATCTAATCACCTTCCTGAGGCAAAATAGGAACTGAACAGGCTAGATGGAGAAACAAGTACAGAAACAAAGTCACTTATGTTGATTATGAGATGGGTATGAAGTCAGTCTCAAAAACAAAGCAGTGAAACACGAAGCTTTTTATATCCTAATAAAAACAGAGACAAGGAGCCTGAGTTCAAGATCGTCTTCAAACATGACGATATTCAAGCCTTTCCTCTGTTTTAAAACTCTGAAATACATTAATATTATTGAAGTAAAAAACCCTATTTCTACATTATTTTGTGCACAAATAAATCAAATGTTTTCATGTAAAATAAATTACAACAATGGTCCAAATGAAATTATTTAATTAATCCCTAGAGCACTACCTTTTCATTCATGACAAAGTACATCCTCTGGTAAAGCCAGTCTACTGAGATGGACATAATGTTCCCCCAGCCAGCATAAAAGAGCATTAGGTCAGATGCATCAGACATATTTGCAATTCCTTTCATCCAGATGGAATTCCCCTCAGAAAAATAGACAAGTTGCTGATAAACATTCACAGAAATTCCTAAAAATAGAAGCATATATGCACACAGATAATATAAGAAGTTACACTTTGTCAGTTACTTTTTCTACTTGCCTCAAAAAGCAGCATTTTTCAATCTGCAACCCAACATCATTGAGAAAAGTTAACTGGCTTTTCTCCTCTTCTTCTAGCCTTCTTTCAGATAAGGAAACTTTTCCATTTGCTATGTAAGTGACATTACTACAGACAACTGCCTTTCAGGAAGGCAATCAGACAGAAAAAGGATATGTAACTTGCAAACAAACTGATACTGATTGCCCCTCTCCAGGACTAACAGATACAATTGGCATCTCCTCACAAAGCACCATTCACTCTAGATTTCAAGCTAGATGTTATCTGTGTCACCACAAAATATCAGAATAGTGAGTAGTTTGATATAACCTGCTTGTCTGGTGACTTAGGCTACTAAATGCATTGTTACAAAGCTCTGTGCCCTAGACTAGCTAACACCACAGTATGCTCTTCAGCCAACATCTTTTGACACTTCATATTATTTAATTCTTAAGTTCGAACCGTTTCATTTAACATATTCATGTTGAGAAAATACAATAATTAATCGTAGGAAAACATCTGCTTTGGCTTCATCTTACCTCAGTTTAGATACCTACTATGTAACAGTCCAGCTCTGAAGCAGCTGCCTGGTTTCAAGGAAGAAAAGATTGGACAGGGGAGAGTAATTAATCTCTTCCCAATGCCTGTCATATCAAATAGGTCAAACCACATCTTAAAAGTTCCTATTTCAGCCAATTGACTATAAAGGGAGGCTAGACTCCATCTCAGGCTAGATGAGGTGCATTTTGTCCTTGGTGAACACAGAGGTCTATGTCATACTTGAGAGAAAAGGAGAGAGCCTGATTTGATTTTACCTGTAATGTTGTGTTGTATAACACCATTTTGCAGGCATTGGGCAGCTTCAAGGAAATATTCTGTGTATCTCTTCCTTAAAGACTGGTTTCTGGATAGAAAAAGCCATCTTGCTTTTTCCTTAACTAACAAACAGAACAATTCAGAATTAAGACAGATGATTGCAGCACAGAGAAGAATGTTGCTAACTCAGATACATCATTACTAGGTATGCATATACACATGTACATACACATATATGAATATATATTTAGACTAGCAACAACAGGCCAAAACTTAAACTCTTTGAATGTTCAAAGTGGATCGAGTTATTTGCCAGTACAATGCGTTTTGGTTACTCAACCAAGGTTGAGACTATACCACACAAATTTCACACTGTCAAATCCTGTAACAGTAGGGAGAACCTAGTGAGGGAAAGCAAGCTGGAGGAAACAGGGCCCTACAGACTCCTGAGGAAACAAAGGCACTAAGACATCCACATGACTCCAAGATCCAGCAGAAGTGGGATATTTAACCCCCCAGGCCTCTTTGAAAAGCCCACTCAAACTAGAATATTATCCCACAGAACTGGACAGAAGCAAAGCAAGTATGTTTCCTTCCTATCTCTCATCATGCTGATCAGTGACTTTTTTCAAGGAACAAGTAGTTTTGTTAGAATGCTCTGCTTCAAAGTTGATGAATCTAAGTTTTTTTAAAAGAAAGTCACAGATTTAAAGTCAAGAAGGAGAGTTTTGGTCACATAAGCTGAATTCATTATTATATGGGCCCAAGTACCTTACATCACCTGTGCAGTATATAGTGTATATATATACCTATGCAGTATATCCATACGTACTGTCCGGGCTATGCATAGCTCTGGGAAGGATAGCTGATCTTGCTGTGGGATCTCAGGTCCTCAGAAATCTAGTACATCCCCTGCTAAATTGATTCACAAGGTAGTTACCTTCTTTTTAAAAAGCAGTGCTTTTTTTTGAGTCTGAGTTTGACTAAATTCAGTTTTCAAGCAATCCTTTTTCTTCCTCCTCTAGTTTAAACAGCTGTCTATATCAGATATCCTTTCATCATATGGGTATCATGAGACTGAGATGGAATGCTGTCTTAATTTACTCCCAGATAATCTGCATAGATTGAGCTGTGTGTATTTCTCATATTATACACGCTGCATTTCAGTAATTACGTCTTCAGAGCAAAGTGCAAGAGACCAATATCACTTCCTTGTCTTTTTTCCAATGATATTCTTGAGCAATTTAGCCCAGAGAGCAGGTTCTTTCCCTGACTCTCCTCAGGGCTCAAATCTACACACCTCAGTACGTGATGCAGTAGCACCGTTTCCAAAGTGATACATGCTGCTCCTGTTCACATTAACACAGAAAGCAAGGAAGTGACAGTGCAGTTCAGAGGAAATCAACCGAAGTTTTACATGATGACTAGTAAGGCAAGGTGAGATGTTAACTCACCACCTGAAGATGTTTTTCTGAGGAGTAGGGTTGGTTGATTGTTTTCTACCTTAAATGAATTGGTTGGTAATTGGCTTGATTTAAAGAATACAGTCAGATGTACTAGCCTGGACATTTCAGAAATTACAGCAATGTTCCTGGCTTGGGATCAGTCAACCCTAGAGTAAACCTCTGTGTAAATTCCAGATAAAGGGTAATGGTGTGTCTGAGCTATTTAAAAAAAGAAAAGAAAAAAGAAAAAAGACAAAAAAAAAGAAGTAATATTTTAAAAAACTCTAGAGGAGCTATAATTTCAATTTCTCTAACCAATAGCAGAAGACTGGTGGTTCAGAGACAAACTGAAAATGTTTTCTTCAGTTGAAGAGTTTCCAAGTGTTTGACAATTGGATTTCTTCAGGAGGAAGGAGGTGTATTTTGTTATGTAAAGATACATTTTGGTAACACTGATTTTGTTCTTGCTTGTGCTCTATCTCAACATGTACCTTTCTCAGGCAGTTAATTCTGCAATACTTTGAGTGATATCTATAATGTATCGTTACTTTCTTATTAATTAACACAGTAAAAGAAATACAGCCATGAAAGAGCAACAAAAATTAGTATGTTTTCACATATTTGTCATGAGAAAACTGAGCATGTTTTGACAAAAGAGTTTTGTGTTAAATGGAAAGCATGTCCTCTCAGCTGCTGCCTTGGACCACTGAGATAAGTCATCTGCAATACAACTTAGGCCAAATTTGTTTGGGCCTGCCAGGCAGGTTACCATCATGCTCTGTAGTCCAATAATGCCTGCAGCTAAAGAACAGGCCTCTCTCTGTGATATGCTGTTTTCTCAGTGTGCAACTCCTTGTCATGTGCTGTTTACAGTCTAAATATTATTCTCTTCTGCCAGGTACACTGCAGCTCAGCAAATGTGACTTTGTCCCCAGGGGATGGATCTCCAATGATAAGGACTCCGTTACCGCTGTACCTTTGGATTCTGGGGTTGTAATGTTGGCTTCTGCAGAGGGTCCAGCACCAACTTCATTAACTGCCACAATACTGAACCTAGGTAAGCCAAAGAGACAAGATTTGGTTTGCAGATTTCTTTTGAAATAAAAATTTTATCAAGTAGGGTAGCTGCTACATAAGTATTTGACTTTTGGAAAACATCCATTTAAATATAATGCTCTGTCAAATCTATAATGAAAATAAAACCAACCAGAATCTGAATTGCCCAGAGGTGCAATAACAACAGGAACTTCTAAATTAAAATTCAAAATAGGGTTTCAGACTCAGAAGAGCAACTCAAATTAATTTCAGAGGAAGTTCTGTATCTACCAGTGCAAGCAGAATGCAGGCCTTTGTGTTTAACAAAGATTAAGGAATTTTTTCCAGATGCTTAAAGGACTGTAGAGGAGTGCTCTATCACTCTATCATTTCAGTATATTCAGAATGTCCTGAAAACGTCACACAAGCCTAAAAAAATTTAAAATAGCAGCTTAGAAAACATAGTTTGGTAGCTCTAAATCAAATTGCTTTTCCTTGCTGTTCATTTGACTTCCATACAAGCAGCCAACTCATCTGGAATAACTCCATTATCTCAAGGAAGGTATCCTTGTTTTTGGCAAGAACATAAGTAAACAGTGTAATTGTGCAGAAGTAGTGTTTAGGCATATCCTATACTTTCTGGGCAAGAAGTGGACAGCACGCATGGCTGCACTGGCTGTCTTTTCTTTTTATACCTGTAAGTGTTGTTTGGGAAGGTGGAGTAGAACTGAAAGCTATGCCCTCTTGAGGCTCTCAACAGTTTGTGATTTTCACTGATCAGAAGTAAGTTATACCCAACAATCAATCCATTTGGAAAAAGTGGCGGAGACCAACTAACTTCAACGCTGTTTGGACTTGAACTCTGAATATCTTTAATGACAGGAGCTGTTGCAGGAGCTGCAAGAGACAGAAATAGCTGACTCTGGGATGGCATTTAGGACATTAATGGTTTTTCTTTTTTTTAGGTACATTTTATGTTTCATACCTGTTGGTTCATTTGTACTAATAAATATAATTAGAGACAGTGTAACATTTCAACAATGGTTAACTTTTGCAGGAAAATATTTGTGTATGTCAGTCAAAAAGCTAACAGGAATAATTTTGCGCAAATGTATCCAAAGTGGCCTCATGATTTTGGCCATGTACTTTTCTGTGCACATTTTTAAACCTAAAAGCAGGAAACAGACCTAAATCTTCTAATTCAAACAAAAAAGGGCCCGTAGTATTTTATTTTGCTCTTCTGCAGCTACCCTATAGGCCATATGCACATCATTCTGAAGATTAACCATTGATGTTTTCTGTGAAAGAAACAACAAGGAAACTGAAATATTTCTGATACAGTCCTGAAAGATGCAATTAACAGTGCAATTTATTACCTCCAAAAGCATATGTCCGATAACTGGGACTAGGTGGAGAATTGAGCTGCAGCTGAGATGTAATGATCCAAACTACTCGAAACACATATTCTGTGAAGGCTTGAAGGTCTTTGACCGTGTATGACGTTTCAGATACAACCTAGATTAATACACAGACACAAAAGGGCTCTTTTTTCCTTCATCTGCAACTACTATATAGGGTGTTATCATGGCAAAAGAGGTCACATACAATAACATACATATTTCAAGATAGAAAAGTGCAGCATCCTAAGTTTAAATAAAAGGAAAATTTGGGAATTATTTTCAGCATAGACTTTGATTTTCTATCCTTTCAGACCATTTTCTATTCTTTTTTCTTCAGAACAAGCTACAAAATATAAATAATGAGTGGTTGGATAGAGGAATTAATGACATATAATAGTAAATTTGAAGCATAAGGTAAAAAACCACTAAAATAATAACATATTACAGGCAATGTATTTTAACTGTTGATAC
>WBNH01009333.1:28784-167504 GCA_013401255.1 Urocolius indicus | reverse complement strand
TATAGATATTTTTATTTTTATAATGATTGTAGTAAAAATTTATATAATGTCCCTTCCCACCAACTCCCACCTGTTTATGTACTGAGCATTATGTTCTGTGTGGTATGGAATAGTTCTCTGGCTAGTTCAGATCAACTGTCCTGGCCATGTTCCCTACCAGCTTCTTGTGCAACCCCAGCCCTCTCATTGACAGGGCAGAGTGAGAAGCAGAAAAGGCTTTGACACTGTGTAAGCACTGCTCGGGAGTAAAGAAAACCTGCCTGTGTTGTCAACACTCTTTTCAGCACAAGCCAGAATCATAGCCCTGTTCCAGCTAACAAGAAGAAAATAACTATCCCAGCCAAAATCAAGACAGTGGCTAGAAGGACTTTTGCAGCTTCAGTAGTGAAAATGAACATTGATATCAAGGAAAATATGTTAATAAAACCTTTTAAATTAAATTAAGCAGAGTACCTCAAGGCTTTATTTGAATCAGAAATTGTGAGTTTCATAATTTGATGGCTAGTTCTAGTGATAAAACATAGTAAATATTCTTACATCACAAAGTAAGAGGTCTCAAGTAAATTTGTTCTTAAAAGGTTTTATAGCTAAGTAAATCTCTTGTCTTCTCATTATTTTGAGTGAAATATCAGCAAGATATTTAACTCTTTTTGTAAATGACCTTGACTGTCATTACACATAGCATAGGAAAGAACATGACATCAACTTTACACTTGATTCTTAAGTTCTGTGTAGTGACTGGAAAAGCTAATAGAAACCTCTATACAAGAACTTTCAATAAAAAAAAATCATTATAACTTCAGGGAAATAGTCATGTGACAATTATCTTCTTTTTTGAAAGGTTTATACATCAATTACCATTTTTTTTGTCAAAATTATAGCTTCAGGCTATAAAAAATGTCTTTTATTGTTTCTCAGAAAGTAACTATTGGAATATCGTTGTTCAGATAAATATCTGTGGACAGTGATCAAGTCACCTACTAGTCTTCTATATTTATTTTATGATACATTTCTCAAACCTTCTTCAAAGGTCATCTTTCAGGCATATAGTACCATAAAAAAATCTGACTCTCTGCTGGATATTCACCTACTTTTATAGTTAAACATGTTTCATATGGGTTTTTTTAATCCATGTCCTCAAAATGTTTAACAGAAGAAATAAAGAGACCTTAGCATCTCTTAGACAGACATGGAATCACATTAGAAGTCAATCTTTAATTAGTTAACTCATACTATCTTTATGTCTTCTCACTATTGTATTTTTTTAATTTATCATTGCTTCTGAACTGGAAAGCTATTTCAATCTTGAAACTCATAAATAAATTGAAAGTAAAAATATATGCAGAATTTAACTGTTCAAATTTTCCTTTAAATATTTATCAAAAGAACAACAACGAAGTAAAAATGTCACCTTAGTTGTATTTCTTTATGTTGATTCTCTTTTCAGTATGGGATTCTCTCATGTATAGATCTGACCCTTTAAATTTTCACTTGGCCTGAAGGAAACCAATTACTGTCTTTTCATGCTATTTTTCAAAAATTTAAGCTGTATTGCAAGAAATCCCACAAAAGACAGAATGTTCAACAAAAGCAGGGCAATATCATGTATTTGTCAGAGGTTAGAAGTTCAAGTCCATTCACCTTGTAGATCTACCCTGTGTGTAGGGAGTAATCTCCTCCCTTCATGCATGATGCGCTTACTGGGCACCCCAGATGCACTCTTTTCCAAGGCCTGGGGTCAGTGGGCAGCCATGCATTGCATTCTAAAATTGCATAGTAGGTACAGGCTTGACTACTGCTCTAGTTCCAAAAGGAGATAATCCTTCCACCCTTTTCCCAAAGACAGCATCCCAATAGTGCAAGACCAAATAAATATTATCACATGGGATGTGAGCTAGCTGAATGAGGATGATCTTGACACTACATGGATAATGATATTGAGCTAATAACAGCATATGTATGGACAAAGTTTCAAGAATAAATGTCTTACTTAGAGAAAATCATAGCAATTTCTCTTAACATTACCAAATAAAAAATAACATAGAATACATAGACTTCATATTTTTTATTTAACTAATCTATTTACAGAAAATGACAAACCTTAAAAATACCATAGCTGAAAATTTTTTAATGGAAAAATTTAGTATAACACAATAAGGTACTGGTACACAATTCAAAGGCCCTTTGCAGTACAATGATCTATGCAAACAGCTGTGTTTTGTGTGCTACACTCTTTTCTAGACAGTAACCAGTCCTTTCTGATTCTTTTGCTACATAGTTTAAATTTGAAGCCTTGTAGGAATAGGCTAAAAAGTTTCTAAAAAGGAGTATTTTATCTGAGGGGATAAATAAGTTACAAAATAACTGTATGTTGTACATCTGCCCTTCTTATTAATATATTGGCAGTGCTTAAATACCACTTTTAAATAACAGAAAAGGAATTGGTACTCTATAGCATTTTATAATGTAACAGTATGTTTATACAGAAAATATATAAGCAAATTTGACATTATATGTGATGATCATATTCATCACCTTATGCACAAACTAGTAAGTTTAGATACAATAAAAGTTCTGTGACTTTCTCTGACAAGTGACTACCTGGGCAGAAAATTATGAATGTAAATTCAGGAGACATATTTCAGCCTTTGAAGGGGAAAGACATTGGTCAGAGAATGGGTATTTCTTCTCAAGTTTAAAAGACTGCCAAGAGAATGTTTCCTTCCTCTCAAGAGCTTTTCTAAGGTCAAGGGTTCTTGTCCCCTGTTTGAAAGTTATCCTGCCTGTATTTGCAGGTTAAAATCTGATCCAAGCTTCTTAAAATGTCCTGACATTTTCCCATGGGTAAGTAATAGGAACTTTTATAGCTTTTATAGGATGCCTCAGAAGACTATAAGGATAAAGTTGATTGAATACAATAATATTATAATAACAATTTAAAGGAAAGATGGGACAAATGCACACCTCTTAAAGGCTCATTGACATTGCAGAAATCAGAAAAACTTTGTTATTTATAGCTTGCTTGACAGACACTTTCAAATACAGTTGAGTGGCTCTTGTTGGAAGTTGTTAAACACTTCTTTGGACAAGATTGTCATCTGTAGTAGGCGTCCAGAAGATCTTGGATTGTAATGCGAGGGTGAAGAGGAAGTGAGAGGTCTGGCATGGGGCACTTCCTTTGCAATCAGGGGAGGTCAGCTAGTCAGTGGAGTCTACAGCACAGATCAGCTCTTTCTACATGCACTGTGATCATTCAGGACTCAAAAGGATCTAACAGTAGAAAACAGAACATGTTTAGTTTGAAGGAGGAGACAATAAGGATGTCATATATTCAGAGGAACTGCAAAAAGAGCAGGGGAAAAAAAAAAGCTGTGTCAGATAATATAGCAGAATATAGCAGGGAGTAGTCTGTAAACACAGATTGAGAAAACAGCAGTTCATGCAGAGTTTAGCTGGAGAAAGGGGTAAGAAGATGGTAGGACAGAGAACCAAATAGAAGAAAAGATAAACATATTTTCTGGGGATGAATTAAGCTGCTAAATGATGCAATGATTGATACATATATTACCTCTTCCTAGGAGATTTTACTTGCTCCTTTATAGCAAAGAATTTTTTCCTGAGTCTAAATACTGAAAGATAATTTGAATTTTTCTCCTAATATAATAGGCAGAAACCCTTGTGAGGTCCTGACACTAATTTCTGACCACTTACTCTCAAACATTTGCAAGGTATCAGACTTTTGTCCATACTGCAAACATAAAATCTGGTGCTTTCTGTTACCTTAGTCTTAAGATGGGCTGTGTGATATTATGAGCATCACAAACATATCTAGGGAAAATTTTGGTACCTCTTCCTAAGTGTTTTGTTATAGTGTGAATGTTTTAACCAGACACATATAATGACTGCATGCAAAAATGATCTGCAGAAATTGTTATATCTGTGGGAGAATTGGATACATAATGCCTTATGGGAAAATATGTCTGACACCACTAGGATAGAAGACATGTTCACAGTGAACAGTTAATGAAAATTCATTCTATTGCACTTGTTACTGCACATAGGCATGTTTAGGCTTATTTTTAAAAATTGAGTATTCACAAGAAAAAGTCATTATATACACAGAGGTAACATTTAGTGCATAGGTGATAGCTGAAAAGGTTACTGAAGTGTTTCAATTGCAAAATATCAAGCTGTGTTTCTAAATTTCATTGAACATAACTCAGATTGTAATTCCTGTATGGCCCCTGAATCTGGAAAAAACCACAAACTTCTTGAAGTTGTTCTTTACTTCTGTACTGATTCTAGCACAGCTTAGCTGCCATTCAGGATCTGGTTCCTAATTTAGACTTTCACTCATAGCAGTAATTACAATGATAAAGAGAGTACCATTGTTGTCTACCACCATCATTTGGATCTATTAGATCCTGCTGTACACTGGAGATGAAGTTGAGTCACACTGTATCAGCCACTGAAGACTGCCTGTGGTTTCACAGGGAGCAGAGAGATTCTAATTACTTCTGCTCCTCCTTTGGAAGTGCAACAAGTCTAAAAGGTCCCTCCATCTGTAACTGATTTTTACAATGATGGAATAATAACATAACAGAGTGGAACATACAGTACAGCAAGAAGAAAAATACTTGTGTACTTATTGCCTCTAGAGAAAGTCATCCTTACTCAAACATTTTCCACATTGCTATGTAAATATTAGCTGCCACCAACAGCATTGTCACATCCATTCAAAATATCAGGAATGGATGTTACCATGCATACAGAAATAAAATATAAAATTATTCTAATGAGTGCATTTTATTGTCTTCCTTTCAAATAAGTAAAGAAATAGTACAAATTACAAGAGTTAGTGTAAAATTCCATGAGAACAGAAGACTGCATAAGAATTTTATATCAAAATTGAAATTGGAGTTGTTACCCTCCCCATGGAAAGCCTGAAAAACTGCAGCTTGTGAGGAACAGTCAATTTAACAGTGAACTTCTACTGTGTGTGCTCCCAAACACACATATTTGTTTTCTCCCAAGACAGTTTAATAGCTTTTGCCTAAACGTCTCTGCATTCAAAAGTGTAAGGTGAAGCATAGAAAATATTAATCAGAAAGAAATTTTAGGGCTTTTTAGAACACAATGAACATAGGAAACCAGGTGCTAGGATGAAGGTCCTTATCCAGCTTGTAAAACCATTTGGGTTTCAGATTGCATTGGCTGCTGTGTGGCAATAGCAATCATATCATTGATTAAGTTAATTTTAATGCTTAAGGTGTAATAAGATCACAGTACTTGCTGCCTCATCAGGTACTTTAGTGAAAAGCTTAGACCTTGGGCAACATCTGTTAAAATGTGAAGCATATCATTCATGTACCAGGTAAATAAGGTGCTCCTCCTTTACAAGAGTATCAGAGCATATTTTATCTAACGCTAGTTTTACAAATCCATTCCCACATACACAATTTCTCAAGGGCTTCATCCTAAGCCTATCAAGAGGAACCAGTAGCAAGAAACAGAAATATCAGAATCACCCTCTGGATCAGAATTCAGATCTCATTCACCCAAGATCTAAATGGGCCTCGTGACAAGGTGTTGCAAAGAAAAGCTCAAAGACTTCTAATTAGGCAAATTTAAGACTAATTTGCTGCCACACAAGTCTCTTCCTGATTAAAAATTAAAGGTGGGCTTCAAGCTTTAAGAATAAGGTTTAATAACACTTCTGCATAATTTTAGTTAGCATCAACAAGAATAATGGGATATTCTTCATATCGACAAACCTGTCCAATTGCATTGATATCCTGTTAATTCCTGGCTTCAGTTACTTCCCCCAGATATAATTTACATTGTGTACATATCTAGTGTACATTCTAAAGAATGACTGATTTCTAAAGGATAGAGCCATTCTTTAATTTTCTTATTTCCAAGATACAGCCTATACTCTCATCACCTAAATCTGTATTTTCATTCCTTATTAATCTCTCTAAATGCTCCCTTCTTCTCCTCTGCTTGTTGGATTTGTAATTAATTAATCACTAATATTCTTCATTTCCATGTTTATGGAGGCATTTCAATGAATTGATAATTCAGCGTTGCACAGAGATTATTTTTAGCTGCCAACAGCTACTTCATAAACTATTTAGTATCTCAATCACCTATTTTGACAGCACAGCACTGAAAGCTTGTCTCATTTCTCTCCCAGCATAACTGTAACATTTAAAGGAGGCAAGATATTGAATGTGGTATTATTACCTGATAATTACAGGCTAATTACATTCTTTGAATGATGTGTTTTCTTATAATGACGTATAAAAAAATATTGATTGCAGTTTTCCTCAACATGCAGGGAAAAGATTATGAAAAACTTGTGGGTTTCATCATCTAGTCATGGCACACAACAAAAAGAAAAGCTCGATATTGATACCAGTTTTATGTATGTATATGTACATCTGGCTAATCTTTTATGATTCTTTTTCATTCTAATTTTCTAGCTAAGTGGCCCTGAGATATTAAGCTGGGATATTAAAATCATGGAAATTTATCTGAGGGGGGAAAAAAGTGCATTTTATGCTGATATTGCATCTCATACATTACCACAAAATAACCAAAAAGAACATTTTCTCTGAAGAGTATGCATCTAAATGTATGAAACTGTAGTGAGATTTTTGTTCAAAGTTGCAGATTCCCAGAGCAATAGCTCTCTCTGCTTCTCAGTAGGGAAAATTGAGGACCTCTTACCACAACTTCCCTTGATACTGACTAATCCTGAAATGTTTGTTATTTTTCCCACTTCAGTGCATATGGGACATGATGTTCCAAGGTCCTTCACAGGTCAATACCAATTAACAACAGTTTTTTAGCCCAAATCCCTTTTGCCCATGAACTCTGCAGGAGCAAAATATTATGGAGTTCTACTCCTGCTCAAGATGTCTTTTATTTTTGTGTATACTGTGTGGTTACAGAAATGTCACTAGATGTTCAGTATTAGCCTTTTTGTTGGGATCATGACTGCACCACTTCACACTAATTAGCACTTAAAAAAAATAAAAGATTTCATGGTTTTAAGCATTTATCTACTCCCAAAATTAAAACTGGCACAAGAAAAGCAACAATGTCATTTATTCTGTATTGTTTACAGGGCTAAGGTCTATCCCAAAGTGACAATTTAATACTGCAATGTTCTCTGTGATGATACTACTATAAGGTTTATATCCTAAAAGACAGGCAAATCACAGGTTGCCTTTTGACCACATTCAAATGGGAAAGCACACATCTAATTATTACCTTCATCAAAGATCCCAGAAGCAACTTTAAGTACCAAAAGAATGTGATAGCAGATTTTCTTGACAAGGAATGAATATATGTTTCCTCATTATAGGGGAAAATAATAATAATAGTAATAGTAGTAGAAGTAATAATAATAATAGTAACAATAATAATAATATATTGCAGTTAATCCTCCATGTATTTCTCTTTATACATTTTTTGTGTGTCTGTGCTTCCATTCTAGCAGGTTATTTCAAAAAAAAGATTTAATGAGTTCAGGGGGTGGAAAGATAAGGAAACTTATCTAAAAGGTCCCTTAACATTCTTTAGACATCTAACATAAAAGTAGTGAAAAAAGTAGTAAAAACATGACCTTGCATTAGGAAGCCTTTAAGGTCTCTTAAATCCACCTTGAAGGAAAGGAAGAAGAGTGATTTTCATTTATTCATAGGAGCACAACTGGGCAAACAGCACCATGTGATTAGTAAGACAGTTTGCTATAGACATAAATCAGTATGCACTGTTGGATGGCTGCCCAATGTTTGGAGGATTTCATTAACAAGGGCAACGATATTGTCCCACCATTATAGTCATGCTTCACATGACAAAGGGTTTAAAAGAGTCTTTTTAGGATGCTGTAAAGGTCATTGCAGATTGATTTCTTTAACTTCTTTGATCAAAAAATAGTCTGAGAATTATGACAAATGGAATTTTCTAGGTTAAATACCTCCCTGAAGTCTCCTCCTTTGTGTATGGTTTCTTTGATCCCTGTTAATGCAGACTCTGACCATCTGATACAGAGCAAAATAATATATTCAACAGAATCCATAAAGGGGTAAAGGATCTAACTCTTTCTTCCTTTTTAATATCCTTTTTATTCTAAACTATGCTCTTTAAATGATTCATTTATAACTTGACGATCCAGACCAGGCTGCTGTTTTAATGTACATTTAGAGTGGAGTGTTTTCTGACCTTAGCCATAAAATCTATATATTCAAAGAGGCATAAGCAAAGATAGTGAGAGTGACTTGGTTCATTAGTTTTTTCTTTTCTAACGGAACTAAATATCAAAAGAAAATCTCTATTTTATTTTTAGCTAATATTTGCTTGTCAGAGGAAATATCACTTTCTATATTTTATCCCCTGTTCTTCACTTGTGATTATCTGGTCTCTAACTCTGGTGGGTTGAATTATGATAATGAAAATACATTCAACTAGGAAACCCTTAACAAATCAGGGATATAGCTAGTATTAGTATCAACACTGATTAAATGTTACAATCTCATTCCGAGAATTTATACTTCTAGATATCTTGTCTTTAGGGCCTGGTATAACTTTGTAATATTTTAATTGTATTAAATAAAGGATCAATGAAGACCTACAAAGGAAATTGTTAATTGTGTATGACTAAGTGTACACTTCTTGAAGGTGTTCTCTCTAAAAATATGTATATCCATTATTTATGTAAAAACTATTTCTATTGGATGAATAAACTGATGGAAGTTTCTTCTTGTAATGACCGCTGTTATTCATAAATTATTAGAAAGGGTTTGGTTCCCCACACATGCAAAGGTATTTGAAACAAGGCAAAAATAGCTAATTTAAACTTATAAAAAACCAAGAGAAGTTACTGTTCTTGAAACACAGACATAAATGGTAGCATACACTGTGCAAAATAAAATCAGACTAACTCCCACTGAAGCAGGAGGAGAAAAACCTCTGTCCTCACTCTCACTCTTCTAATTCTTTAGAGTTTTGACCACTGCACATACAAGTGTGTGGAAATGGCAATCCTGTATTTTCACAACTGTCTGAAATTGAGCATCAAAAGAGGAAGTGCTGGAACAAATTGAAAAATTAAATGCTGACTAGTCACTAAGACTGGAAAATGTTAAATTAAGAGTTCTGAAGAAATTTAAGAATGAAATAGATGAGCTGCTGGCAAGAATATATAATATCTCAGCCAACTGCTATATACAATGTCCGCAATTCAGCAAATGTTTTGTTCAGCTTTAATATAGATATAACTGTTATGGTTGGCATTTGTTATTCCCATAATCTAGCTTTAGTTCCAAAGTAAAAACTGTGTGAAATTACAATAAAAGGTACACTTAAGAAAGGTCTCAAGGAGTGAAAATTAAACATACAACTACAGTGGTTGACATGAGAGAGAAGAAAACCCTGTGTTTCACTGGTTTTTAGATTTTATGAGTGTGACAAAAATATAGAGGATGAAGGAGAGACAATTAATGTATTTTAGCAGAATGTTCTAAAAGCTTCTGACAAATTTTCTCAAAAGATACTATTAAGGAAAACGAGCAGTAAAGTACTTCCAAGGACCAAAACTGTCTAAGACAAAACTAAGCATTTACAGACAGTTGATGGGCTTTCAAGAGGAAGATTTATACTGGTGTGCTTCAGAAATAACTAAACTGGTTTGCATTCAATTTATGAAGATCTGTAAAATGGTTGTATAATAAAATTAATACATTTTCAGATGTTCTGCAATATTTAAATTATCTGTAAATTGAATTAATATACTTTTCAATTGTTACACAGAATTTACTTTAATAAACAGGATATTTCCTCATTTTACTTTTACTCCTTATTTTCACCAAAACTCCTGCTTGTACTGATACATTTATATTATTTTTCTTTGTTGCTTGGTAAAATGTAATCTAGTGTGAGGCTCAGTCAAACCCAATATAATACAAGAAACCTAGCTCCCAATGCTAGAAAATGAGGGAAGTGAGAAACTTGATAAGTCAAACCCTGCCAGATGGCTAGGTAGGTGCTCGGTTGCTGTAAGAAATCTCATGCATACTATAACTCATTTCTAAGAGTATTGATGCATTTTTACATTTACCAAACCTAAAAATGTTGTAGCTGTTGTCTGTGTGATTGTATGTTCCCTTCTCTGACACTCTTCTCTTTTTTCTATGCTTACCAGTCATTCACTTGCTAAGCGTGGTCTTGATTTAAACTTCATCCTGCAGAACCATCTTGAAGAGGGAGCTACATTAATTTTCATGTGACTATTCTTGGGCAGAGATCTAGTGTCAATGATAAAGTTTGGTTTGTTAGCTCTCTGTAGAACTCTATATCTGATCACAGATCTATTAATTAACAAGAACAGTAGAAGTTGTTGTAGGATAAATATAATGTGCATCAAAAAAAAACCTTCAATTGCAATCTACAATAAATTTGGTTTCTACCATCACTTTCTATATTTATTCACATTTCAGTGTATGTTTTTCCCTCTTGACTATTTTGTTTTGAAGCTGAAAGTACAGTACATGGCACCCTTGGCAAAGGAGCTAAAATTCAAGGGCTAGCACTAGATTTACATTTCTGCTCCTGGAGCTAAGTAGTACTGCAACTGTTACACAAAGAATTCAGTCTCAAATAGTCAGAGCACTGCTGAGAATGCATATGATATGGGCTGTTTTACAATAACTGCTAAAATATTCTTTCTAAACCTAGGAAATAATTTTTTTTTTTGCTTAGTGGGCATCTGAACTCCAAGCTCAGAATTTATCAAGACCCATATACAATGGAAATGAACCTACATTTTGGAGTGACTGTGTGAACTATTTGTATTAAGATTTGTGATCCCTTTATGCCAGTACAAATAGCTTTCTGTCATTCCCACAAGGCAATGAATTGGGCCAAAGATATAAACTCTCCTTTGTGATGCACAGTACGAGATCAGATGAAACTTTGAGTTCTGGTGAATGTATGACTTCACTTCTTTGATTTCAATGTACTTTTCATATTTTTACCTTTTTATTACATTTCAGTGCTCATATTTCTTAACATTTTTTTAAGAGGTATCTTATGGCATAGGGCAAAGATTGTATCTAAATATTAGATCCAAAAATAGTCTGGGCATCTATCTTCCAATTACATATCTAATACTAATTTTTAGCTTCCAAACTGTTAATTGTCTTTTCCATGGCCACAGAAAGGCTGCTAGAACATTGGAGTTTCTATCAAATACTTACATATTTATTGCAGTAGAGTTACCCACAGAGAAAGTGTTCACTATCCTAATCGCCATGCTCAGTATCAACAACCCACATGTTCTCTCATTTAACACCGAAGTAGCTGAATGGAGATAAAATAGATTCAACTGCATTCTGTCTACCTCTCTGAAACAATCTATATAGAAATCCTTGATGTAGTCTCTGGCAAGGTCAGATATCTGCATTTAAACTCATACTCAGAGAGTGTAAATACTCTCCCACTTCTTTTCTTCTAATTACCTGCATTCCTCCTATGTATGATTTTCATGTCTACCTACAGTAAGCAGTTTGCATATGTGAATATTAAGCAAAGCTCTGGGAGCTATAAAACTTAAGCCTTGCAGTCTCTTCCAATTGCTTGGTACTTGTTTCCCAGGTTGACACTTTTGTTACATTTTTTTTGTGCCAATCTAATGTTTCTACCTTCTGGTATGTAACAGGGATCAGTTCTGGGGCCAGTCTTGTTCAACATCTTCATCAATATCCTGTATGAGGCGACAGAATATACTCTCAGCAAGTTCCCTAATGACACCAAACTGGGAGGACTGGCTGATTCACCAGAAGGCTGTGCTGCCATTCAGCGGGATCTTGACCAGCTTGAGAGTTGGGCAGAGAGGAACCTCATGAGGTTCAACAAGGGCAAGTGCAAAGTCCTACATCTGGGAAGGAACAACCCCTTGCACCAGTACAGGCTAGGGGTTGACCTGCTGGAGAGCAGCTCAGCAGAGAGACTTGGGAGTCCAACCATGAGTCAGCAATGTGGCCTCATGACCAAGAAGGCCAATGGCATCCTGGGATGCATCAAGCAGAGTGTGGGCAGCAGGTCAAGGGAGGTTCTGCTTCCCCCCCGTCCTCTGCCCTGAGGAGGCCTCATGTGGAGTCCTGTGTCCAGTTCTGAGCTCCCCAGCCCAAGAGGGACAGAGAACTTCTGGACAGAGTCCAGCACAGGGCCATCAAGATGATCGGAGGAGTGGAGCATCTTCCTTATGAGGAAAGGCTGTGGGAACTGGGGCTATTTAGTCCAGAGAAGAGAAGACTGAAGGGGGATCTCATCAATACTTATAAGTAAATAAATGATGGATGTCAGGAGGTTGGGACATCTCTTTTTTCTATTGTATCTAGCAATAGGACAAGGGGTAATGGGATGAAACTGGAACACAAAAGGTTTCATTTAAAGAAAAGAAAAAGCTATCTCACTGTTCAGGTGAGGGAGCCCTGGCACAGGCTGCCCAGAGAGAGTGTGGAGTCTCCCTCTCTGGAGGATTTCAAAACCCACCTGAACACGTTCCTGTGCGACCTGATCTAGATGGGCTTGCTTTAGCAGGGGAGGTGGTCTAGATGATCTCTAAAGGTCCCTTCCAACCCCTACCTTCCTATCCCCCTCACAGAACACAGCAGTCTTATGGTGAGAAGTCTTATGGTGTCAAATCTGCTAGGCTGCAATAACTAGTTAAAGCTCAGTTCTGCTTTTTCTCCTACAACTTAACAGCAACTTAAATGACATCTTTTACTTTAGCTGAGTTCTGTTTCACCAATAGTAAATTGGAGTAGCTGGTCTATCAAGAAATGTAAACCAGCAAAAAAATAGGAGGAATGTGTCAGTTTTTACCTGTAGAGGAAACAGCTTCTCTAGTTGCTTCAAATTTCTAGGCCCTCCATTATCAATGAGTATATACAGTAAGGTAATTATGCATTTTTTGCCTAATGATTGAGTGTTATTTATAACAAGGATTTCCAAGAAGAAAATAGATAGGGATGTTTATATGAAGCCCTTAATAGATTAAAAAAAATCGCTCTTTTTATTTCTGTTAATGTTACAGCACACACTGGGAACAGATTGAGAGCAAATTACAGGGTAACTGGAAAAGAACGTGAGATCAGGTACTTGTTGGTAAAGCAGGGACAAAGGTGTAGATTACTGAAGCATTTGAGGCAGGCCATATATATATACAAAAGGGAGTATAGAAGGAAAATAGAGACAGACGAAAGAAATGGTGCATTGAAAAATGAGTGGACCTGGGGGGGGTTGAATATCCCAACTCTCATATTTTGCTGCCACCCTGCAAATCCTCACTGAGGCAACAGATGAAAACAGTTGGTGCTTTCCATTCCCTGACAATGAATTCTTTACCCCCTGCTTCTAAGAGATGGCACCCTGCTGGCATAGGAGATGTAATTTTCACCAACAGAGGTATATTGATCCCTGCAGCTTGCCCTTTATATGCTATATATGATTTACTTAGGTTTTATTAACTAGAATAGCAGTTATTACAGCTTGATAATGTTCACTGCCAAAAACATGATGTCTCACAGCAGTGGAGCTGTTGAAACACTGATCTACAATAATTTCATCTCTTAAACTTTACTATTAATATTTTGACCAGTGAGACTATTTCTCTGAAATTTAGGAAAGGGTTGATGGACTCATCAATCTAATTACAACAATGTGTGAATCTACAACAAAATATGTTGTTTTTTTCCTGTGATTTCTCAGCTGCAGGTGGCTTTGTACCTTTCAAAAGACAACCACAAATTGATAATTTTCACAAAGCTCATTTCTATTCTAATCTGAACCACCCTAACTCTACAGTTTTAATTGGCTTTCCATCTGCAGAATACAGACTTTTCTTCCTACCCTGCCAAGCCTGGACTATGACCAACCTCCTTCATTAATGTCAGTTGCCATTCAGGTCTACAGGTGACATTGATTAATTGTCCAATTAGTTTAATTATAAGGAGGAAAAGATGTGCAAAGCAACAAATGTATCAGGAATGTCTAATGTACAGTAGACATGTAGCCAAATAAGAATATAAAGAGTTTTGCAAGTCAGTAAAAGCAGAGGAGGTAGAATTTTTATTTCACTTTTTTGTTCATCACTAAGAAAGAACAAAAGAAGTTAACACAGATCTCTGCAGCCACATTAGAACAGTTTTGGGAAAACGTTTTGAGCATTGCTCATTTGTGAAAAATCTTGTCACGACAATACTAAGCATATATTTCAAAATTACTTTTTTAGTCATGGAGATGCTTAATTTTGCCTTATCTATTTTTTTTCCTTTCAGTTTTGTTGACTTTTGTATTCCTTTAAAGATTGTGATGCTTCTTTACTAACAGTGCAAGAAATAGGGGATCTGTGATTTTCTCCATTTTATTAATAATTCTAAACAGGAGAAACTTATAGCTCAGGGTCACTGAGCTTGTGCCTTACATTAGATTTTTTTTAAACTTAGTTAAAAAAAAAAACAAGCTATGATCCATGTTAAGAAAACACCAACTAAGACAAATTTAAAATTCTTCCAATTAACTCGAATAATTAGAAATTGGAAAATCTCCACTGAACTTCTCATACTCAATCTAAACTGAAAAATAAACACAGAAGCTAGTGGTGCTCAAAAAAGTGTAAAGAAACAGAATTGACAGTGTTCACTGATGACAAGACCATACAGAGGTGTTCCTGGAACTATCTAATAAGCATTGAAGAGAGCTCTACACATCCCCATATGGCACAGCAATACCGTATGTTTACACTGCTAAACACTCAATACACCATGTTTTTAAAGCAACACACTGTGCAGATCATCAGGGTTCAATCTTGTGTAACTTACGCGAATAATACTGCTCAATAGTGAACACATATCTAATAGCTGCATGTGCAGTGCCATGTACAAGAACTTGTATGGTGCAAACTTCTGGTATCTTCAGTGAGCCGGGATGTGGAAAATCTGTGACAAAAGCCCTCAGCCTCACTTCAACTTGGGACCATATCAGCAGGCAATTTCACAGTGCTTACACTCACATCACAGAAGTGCAGAAAAACTCTGCCACTTGAAATTCAGCTGAAGAATAGTAGAGGATCTGCAGATCTCCCTTACCTCCTGAGTCAAAAATAAATCCCTAAAAAGTGTCCTGTCTCACTCCAGAGAGTTTCCACTGTAACAACTTCCCCTGCAAGCATCCTACTTGTATCCTCTTTGAATCATCCTTTGATGGTTCCTTGATTGTTCTGAAGCTGACAGTGGAGCAAAGTCAGGGGCTCATTCATTGACTTCAACTGCATTGGCTCAAAATCTGCAAGTCACATTTCCACTGTCATTTAGGCTGTGTAGAGCCCAGTCCTATGCAATCTGAAATCTCACATCTCCTTTAAAATTCCAGAATCCAGAATGCTCCTCACTTTCAAGAACATGTTATAAAAGTTATATTGTTCAGCTGACTGGCCTTTAACTAGAGACATATATGAAATAAAAAAAAGTAATAAAAGAAGTCGTATTTACAATCACTGCACCCACTGTGACAAATTATTTGATAGGAACAGATTGAAATTGTTCAAATGTATTAAGTTTGCATTTGAATCAGTAAACTGGTCAGTGAATTAATCAGAAAGTGAAATGTCTGTTTTTCAAATGCATTGCCCATTTATGTCAAAGCTATGAATTTCATAAGTAGGATGATTTATAATGTATAGAAAGGTAAAATATAAAATAAAATACAGAAGAAATGAGACAACTCACTGCATTTTTCACTAACTTGTGTTGGGTTTATATAGTCTTTTTATTCTCTAATGTAAAAATCAGAAGTGTATTCTAATATGTAATTGAAATGGTAGTATATTTGTTTATTTGATTCCTACATTCTCACCCTTAAGACTATATGAAACAGGTTTAGTGCAAAAGGTTGTTGAAAACAGCATCTGATTCTCTTAATAAGCACAGAGATCATTGTGTTAGGTTCTAATTAACCATAATATTGTATTATTCGATAAAAATTATAACCATTCTCTTTTAAAAATAATATTAAAGATGATAATTTTTTCTTGCTAAGATCTGTGAGCATTTTGGATTAAATTTCCAATTATCCAAACATTTGAAATGAAGTTTTCTTAAAAACTGAAGGTGAAATCTTGAACACAATCTAAAACATTTGTTGACAATGTAGGTTTCAATAAAAGATTAAATATCTAAGAGTGAGATCCAAGAAATGTCACTTGTGTAGCAGAAGATTCAAGAGAACACACACTTGAATACACAAAAAAAAATCTGCCTTGAAGACACCTTATTCTGGGCTGAAATAAGTGCTCTTTTCAGATTTGATTGTATCAACCTTCCTCAAAAAGTAGGCTAACCTGCTCTTTCTCAGAAAAATTTTGGCTGTGTTTGCTCTTTTAAAATTTTAATTCTGAAAGGGTACATGCTACTAGCTCTACCCCTCCTACATCTTAACTTATTTAGCACATTATTCTTCCACTTTAGCCAGAAAAGGATGAAGCATATCTTTCTGAGAAGCATCTTAATCCCCAAGTTGTAGACCAGATTTAGGATGTATCCTTTTATCACTATACTTGCAATTGTTATCAGCATAAGGCAAGGAATTCAAAAAAATCTCTGGGCTGCTGACAGAAAGGAGGATAGACATGAGTGATGAGTAGTGGTTAGGGTCATCACAAGGAGATGGAAAAGATGATTCTCTGATCTCAGATTTCAGGTTATGATCCAGTATCTTGGTTGACAGTGATGTAAAGCTTAGTAAAGAAACAAAGAAAGATGATAGAATAAGTATCTGAATTTTAAGTTAAGATCCTCTGCACAAAAAAAAAAACCAAAAAACAAAAAAACCCCAAACAAATAACAACAACCAAAAAAACCCAAACAAATAACAACAACCAAACAATCAAACAAAAAAAAGTAAAAAACACCCAAAACAGGAAATTATTGTAAAAAGTTCAAGCCAGATTTTCTTGGACATACAAAGATTCTCAGGGTCTAGTAGTATTAATGACCAGCATCTATTCTGTAGTCACCAAGATCAATAAAAAATCACTTTAAATACTAAAATGTGAAGTCTGAGAATCCAAGTAGGTTGTATTTGTATATATAAATACATATGCAGATACATATGCACACATATGTACCAAAAAAAAACCCACAAAGACATGCGCACATGTGAAACTGTATTTTGGAAGTAAATAGAGAACTGTTCACAAATACTGATAGACAGTGGTTTTCTGTGGGGCAATGTCCTTATTTTGAAGGAACATTTATTAAGATTTTAGGGAAATGTCAGCAGGATTTATCTGATTTAAGCAGTATATTCCAGAGTTCTGCTCTGCACAGTAGAATGAAATATGAGAATGACTCACTTGTCAAGTGTAGTGACCTTGAATACCCTTTCTGAACTTTATATATTATGCTTTGATCCTAGAGATAAGGAAAAATTACTGACTACAGTGCTCTAGCACCCAAGGGATACTTCCTAAGTATTATGAGAAGAACTTAAGTTTTAATTCCAACCAAATACACTCTGGAAAAAACAAAACAAAACAAACAAACAAAAAAACCCACATTTAAAGCAGAAACAGTCCTGTACTATGTACTAAGCCTTTCTACCCTTTCCCAAGGGACAAGGGAGAATTACTTTAGGCAGGGAAATACAGCATAAAATAGCTAGAGCTAATAAAGAAATAAGTTGACAAAAGCCATAAAGAAAAATAAAGTTATTTAATTATTACATCCACATCACCTAGTAACTGAGACAATGCCAGCTACTTAAAAAAACAGTACCAGAGTAATGTAACTGCAGTTTCAAATTGTCCCCCTAGTATGTTCATGCTACAGAACTGTCAGGTCTTTGAAGATGCAATGACAGCAAAACAATGCTGAGTCACCCATACTGTGGGGATTAAGATTGGAGGCAAAGATCAGGAAGGCAACAACAATCATATAACCATTGTTTATTTTTATCTATGCTCGCCCAGAAGTTAAAACTTCCCTCCCAAACTGGATATGAGAAGTAAGGACAAAACATGAAACACATGTCTATATGACTTATCATACATCTTAAAACTCTCTATTCTCCCTATTTCCTGAAACTTTCCCAGTGTGGCTCAGTATTTTCACCAATGATCCACAAACAAATGATGAAGTATAAAATCTTCCTACTGAAGTTACCAAATAACAAGGCCTGAGAGGATATATAATAAATAATGATCAGGCAAAATAACTGAGCGGAATTGATTGGAAAGAGGTCCAGTTAGAAATAAGTACCCATTGCTGTGCTGCCATTTTACGGGAACATCAATGGGCTGAAGAAATGGGAATAGAGAAACCTAATCAAGTTAATGAATGGGAAATGCAAAGCCCTGCACCTGGGGACCGACCAGCTGATAAACTGGAAACAGCTTAGAGAAATGGACCTGGGTATTCTGGTGGACAAGTTGACCATGAGCCAGTAACATGCCTTTGCGGCAAAAATGCCAACAGCCTCCTGAGCTGCACGAGGAAGACTGTTTCCAGCAAGTCAAGGGAAGTGATCTGTTCTCTTTATTTAGCACTGATGAGGCTATACCCTGAAGTGCTCCTTTCAGTTCTGGGCTCCTCACTGCAAAAGAGACATGGAAAGAGTCTAATGGGGGGCACTAAAATGTTTGAGGAACTAGAGCCTCTCTCCCACAAGGAAAGGCTGAGTGATATGAGACTGAGAAGAAGGCTCAGGGGAATCCTGCTGATGTGCGTAAATACCTGATATGGGGGAAGTAAACAGGGCAGAGCAGGACTCTTCTCAGTGGTACCCAGTGACAAGAGGTAACAAGCACAAATTGCAACAGGAAAAATCTATATAAACATAATCATTTATTTTACTGTAAAGGCTGACAACACTGGAGTAACTTGTGTAATCTCTGTTCTTATAGGTGCTTAAGACCCAGCTGGACACAGTCCTGAGCAATCTGCTGTAGATGACCTTCCTTTGAACAGGGAATTTGGACTGAATTACCTTCACAGACACTTTCCAGCCTCAGCTATTTGGTGATAATGTAACTCAATAAAATAAATAAAAACCTGATTATCAACATCTTTAGATGAAGCAAAGGAACAAAAAACTCCTCTAGATGAAAGTTAAAGCTAGAAGAAGTCAGATTAAAAACTGAAGCATGCTCCTATTTCAATTGTAATGAGAAGACGGTCTGTGTTATATGCAGCCAGAGGAAGAAGTCACAGTTGTCTTTTCTGGCCAGGCTGTTTCTGATGGGCTTCTACTCAGCGTGAGAAGCAAACATAACACTTCAATCAATAAAAGATAGCCCTCTGCCCCTTGTATTCCCCATCATGAATCCACATAGGAAATTCACTGTGTGTAATTAAAAGATGCAAATCAAAAATAACATTTATGGTTCATTAAAAATCACTTATGTTCACATCTAAGCCTGAAAGCAGCTAAATATCCTTTGACTTCCAAGCTATTTGAAACTCATTTTGTTCTCAGTTTTCTTATTGGTAATGTTTTAATGACATGAGGTGATCAGAAGAAACATGAGCATCATCTTTATATTGCTTCACCTCCAAATCTTGGTGGATTTTGCTTTCATAGCAGAAGTCTGAGAGAACATCTACAGCAGCTGTCAACACTCTGTGTACTACACACATCACACAGCCAAAATATGCTGTTGTGGTACCTTTTTTCCTCATTGTTTTAGGAAATGATCTATTTCTACATCGTATTGCATCAGTAACACTGAAACTTTATCTGTTTTTAGACTTCAGAGAACTATATGATTTGAAGGTAGTTAGTTACCTTTACAGTTGTTGGCTGACATTTTGCTTTTACTTAATCCTCCTGGTAATGTGACTGGCTAAACACAGGGTCAGAGCCTTGAAACAGTGTAAATCAGTACTGTTGTCTAGCTCAGGATTCCTCAACCTACTTTCTGAAGTCATTGATCTATTACACCAATGTTGTCACTGAATTCACTGAAGTTATCTCTTATAGCATTGAAAGATGAGAATTTACCATGTTAATTATATATATATATAAAGTTCGTTATTGAAGAATCCCAAATGTGATGAAAAGTTAGGTTTCCTGTTGGGCAAAAGGAAAAAGAAGTCCAATAAAGAATATTAGTGCATTATACATGCAGCTGAATGCAATATACTGGCTATTTAAAAACCTTTTCAATTAGTCGGTTAATTCTACTGTAAACAAATATTAAAAAAAAAATTAAAAAACAAAGATAGGAGTAAAAATATTGCAAGTACATATTTTTATATAATGTCTATCATTAAAAATTGGTAATAAGAATGTGTTTCACAGCTGTTGGCCTCTTTTTACAGTGTGTTAACGACCTCCTTGAATTATCACCTTCAGCTTTGCCACCAGCCTTTAAGTACACTGAGTCATTTATTTCTCAGAACTACCTTGTTAATGAAATATTCACACATTTTTAGTAACCTAAACAGGCACTAAACAAAAGTAAATATTGTCATGCTTGAAGATGATATTCCTCTACTGAGAAATCAACAACTATTTTGAGCTAAGCATTTTGCACTTCTATCAGTAGTCAAGTTTCAACCTAAAAATTAACCACAGATCTCCTATACTCCAGCCTATCCCAGGCAGAGACCCAGAGGCATCTCAGTGCCTTGCTGGAGATGAGAGTCATGATATCATCCCTGTAAAAGGCAGTGAGAAAGCCTGAGAGGGCACTGAAGCAGTATGCAGAAAACAGCAACACAGCAAGCAGATGCAGAGAACCTCCAGAACCAGGGAGCTAAGAGTTAGACATGAAGTTGCACAGAATATCATTATCATGCAACTTCGTAAGTGTAGATTTAACAGTTCAGTGTATCCTTTGGCACACAGCTCATATTATGGATCTGCTATCTGCCACTAACATAAATGGAAATGAGGTGCATTGTGGCCTCTGAAAATACAGTGTGGATACTGGACACTATAACTGTAAACCCAAACCTGTCTCCTTGACTGCTTTCCCATCATTACCACTTCCCATATGTGTGAGTTTTCCTCATATGCCCCTTGTAATCACAGGCTAAATATTTGATTGGTGACATAATCCAAACTTTAATATCAGTATTATATAGGGAAAAAAGATAAATTTGAAAAGCAAGCTCCTGATGTGTTATTTTTACTTAGTTGATATTCAATCAGATTAGATTAATATTCTAGATTAGATTATCTGTTTGATCTTGAAGTGATTATCAGCAAATGATGTTAAAGTAGTGGCAGGGAAAAAGAAAAAAAGAAATTGTGTTACAACTCTAACTTGCCTACTTAAGACACCCTCATTTAGCTGTGAGAAGTTATCGGTTTGGTGAAAGAAAAAAAATCTGTGGGGAGGATTTTGAAAGAAACTTCTCTGTAAGCACTGATATTCACTCTGATTTATCTGAACTAAGCGTTCAACTAGGAAATGGCAGCAGACACAGAATCAATATTTCTATAAATCCAAAATTGTGTGATGTATTATTTCTGACTAAGATAGATGAGATATTTGTTGAGAGATAGCGTTTAAAATTAAGTACCAGAAGTGATTATTTTTCTTAATTGAAGAAATGATATGAAGCTTACTATAACCAAATGGTACACCAGGATTAACTGATCCAAATAATCAAGAGGTAATCATGTAGAAGATAAGTGGTATATAGAAACATGATTTTAATTGTGGTCTTCTCTCTTTGAATTAGTTGGTAATAGATGGAGTTTTGATACACTTATTTTGTGTACAGGATTTCAAGTTTTCTCTCATTATGAGATGGTGTCTGGTGCTTATTATGTAAGTCTTCTCATTACTTCCCAAATAATATAATTGATAAACAAAACTTTTTGTACTCTTTACCCAGAATAGGAACAGTGTTTAAAAACCAGTAGTATGAACTGCCATCATTTCCTCTACATTTTCCTATCTAGCCTCAAATGAAAGGGTTTTTTTTTGAGTTCTGCATGTGCGTTTGTGAGCTCCACAGGTCGGGCTTTGCAATGATACCATCACCCTGGAACAAGGCAGAAGAACATTGTCAGAAAAGGAATTGAATCCATGTTTATTCACCTCCAAAATGTTTAATACTACTAGGGTAGCATAGGGCATGTCATTTTGAAAGTATAACATAAGACACAGAAAATATGAGGTGTCCTTAGGAGGTTTTCCTTGTGCTTTGTTCTGAGATGTGCTGACATTGTTCTATCATAAGAGCAGCATGTGCATCTGCTAGAGCCCCAGGGAGGAGACATGTCACCTTACATCATGAGTTACCTTTAAGCTGCTGTGAACCGTGCATGAACTTGTACACTGATATAAATGTTACTAAAATATTAACAGTATATTATATATTAACACATTAATATACTGATATAGAGTGAAATATTAATTAACATATTAATATATTGTAATATATAATCTTCACTCTGAAGTCTGTATTATCAGATAAAAATATACTGTCCCAGGTGTATTGAAAAAGAGGGAAAAAGCAGAAAGAAATAACCATTAGAAGAAAAGAAATACCTTGCTTAGCTCTGTTGAAAGGACTTGTGAGTCGCCAGACTCAAATGACTATCAAAAATAGCCATATAAATATCAAGAAGATACAATTTTTAGTCCTACTCAATTGGTATCTTGCAATCATGAAGTTTAGTCTAACTAGCTAGACTATCTAAATATTGCTTACATTTAGTCATTTTGTTTTTCTCTTAAATTCCCATTTTGCGTGTCAAATGAACTTTGTTTTATTTAATTTGATGGTAATTGGTGCATGTTTGAAAAGGAAGGTCCATTGACAGGAGGTGGCTGAGAGAGACTAGCTGCTCCAGGACTGCAGGAGAGGTCCGCAACCTACAGACAGTAATGGAGGGACACAGCCATCTGTGTTGACAGGAAGCTGCCAGGGATAGATTGAGGGAAGAACAGAAAACCTTAGACATCAGAGAAGAAACTTTAGAATCATAGAATCACTTTGGTTGGAAAAGGCCTTTAAGATCATCAAGCTAACTGAACATTGCCAAGTCCACCACTAAACCATGTCCCTCAGCACCTCACCTATGCGTCTTTTGAATATTTGCAAGGATAGTGACTCCACCACCTCACTGGGCAGCCTGTGCCAGTGTTTAACAACCCGCTCACTGAAAAAGTTCTTCCTACTATCCAGTCTAAACTTCTCCAGTGCAACTTGACACCATTTGCTCTCGTCTTATCACTCATTATTTGGAAGAAGAGACTGATATCTACTTCATCACAACCTCCTTTCAGGTAGTTGTAGAGAGTGATCATGTCTCTCTCTGTCCAGCCTCCTTTTCTCCAGACTAAACAACCCATTTCCCTCAGCCACTCCTCATCAGACCTGTTCTCCAGAGCCTTCACCAGCCAAAGCTGAACACAGTATTCAAGGCGCAACCTCACCAGTGCCCAGTACAGGGGCATACTCATTTCCCTAGTCCAGGGAACCCAGAGTTGCAAAGTTCTATCTCCATAAACATATGGGCTGAAAAATTCAGACCTCAGATGAGTTCAGTTTATCATCAAGACTGAATTTTATTCCATCTGTAAGCAGATCCTGGCACAAAACACAAATGGAAGGAAATATACCTTTGTCATCACAATAAAAATAATTAAAAATAATTTACTCACTGGCTTTCAGTATTTTATCACATGTTAAGCACTGCAATGATTCACACAGGCTGCTACTTCTGAGGGCTGCTGCAGACTATTACTAAGATAAATCACTGTGACTGTTAGGTAGGTAAAACGGAAGCTAAGCCTTGATTATAAGCATTAAGCCCTGCACTTTCATGGAACAAGGATTTTGAAAGTGTTTTGCCTAAACACTGATTTGGCAGTGTAATTCTTTTTCTCTCATTTTGCCTCTGTGTTCTGCAGTGGCTGTGTGATCACCACAACTTTTGCAGTAGAACCTTGCAGAAACAGGAGCCCTTGTTCCAGATTTAGGCTTTGGTGTGCTTCAGTGAGTAAATGAGGCCCTGACCAATTTAATTACATTCACTGAGAAGCTCAACATGCTACCAATGTCTCTGTAATTATTCAGTATGCTCAGTGTTATCATAGCAGCCATGTGGATCCATTATCATTTTGCTCCTCTAAATGCTGCTGATCTATCCATTAGCATAGCTGCAACTCATGCTCCCAAGGAATAAGAGAAATAATAGAGTTTAATTCCTTGTCTCTTTTTCAATTTTTCATGCTCCCTATCCATAGGCTGTTTCTCCCATAATCATTTAGCTTGTGCGTGAGTCTCCATGCCTAAGTTAACTCTTATGGTTTATACATGACTTGTATAAAAAGGTAAAAACTCCACATAGAAGAAAAAGACAGTCAAATTACCTTACAAATATTGTATATAAAAAGATCTCTTCCACTTTCCATATTTGCAAAGTATTATTAATGTTTTGAGGTTTATAGAGATTGTACAGACAGGCAAAGAAATAAGCTCAAACAAAGGAGAAAAATTGGGAAAACCAGGGGTGGACAGAGGTATTTAAGCTGTGGATAGATAGTTTATCAGTTCTTCATTTTGTTTATTTCTTGTTCATAATACCTGATTAGTCCCTGACTCACTCCCCCCCAGACACAATGACTGGCATTTCTTAGGTGGGAGACTAGTGAATATCAGAAATGAATAATCCTTTGCATCTCTGGTCATCCTTGTTAGCATTGTTACTAGGAGTACCAAAAAGAGCCAGTCAAACATCCTAAAGATATTCAAGTAAACACAAAACTCTACTCATCTCAATGTTCAGAAAAAAAGGAATACAAATAGAACATGAAAACTGAAACGATTGATGTGCTCACAAACACACCTTTGCACTATTCATGAAATTCTCTTCAGATCCACTTGCTTTGCCTAGCATCACTATGTGGCTACATTTTAAATATGGTGAGTTTTGTGCTGGAATATGTTGTGCCAAAAGTTTTTTCAAGAAAAAGTATTAGTTATTCCAATTTGAAATTATTCTCCTCTAGCTATAGTATTATGGAAACACCAAAGACAGAAATCCAAAACTACTTTCTAGGCAGGTTTGCCAGAAATCCCCTTTTGTCATTCATTGTTCAGATGTAGTTACAAAAGTAATCAGAACTAAGAATTGCTGAAGGTCAGCCTTTCCATTTGATTAAAGGGTTTGTAGTGTGAGGACCAAAATTTCTTCTGGTGTAAACAGTCATAAATCATTGACTTGTCATTGTTGATTACTGTCAAACTTATCAAAATTATCCATCTCCAGCAGGTAAAATATAAACATGCACAAAAAATTTAAAATGGTTGATACATAAAACTGACAGAAGAATTCAAACTGAAATTCAAGTTTTGAACCTAGAGATCTCGTGAAGCCATATATAGTGCATAGAAACACAGAGAGAGTACGTATGCACTATAATACATCTTCAATCTGTACATAGAATCATAGAATGATTGGGTTGGAAGGGACCTTTAGAGATCATCTAGTCCAACTCCCCTGCAAAAGCAGATTCACCTAGATTAGATCGCATAGGAACATGTCCCAGTGGGTCTTGAAGACCTCCAAGGAAGGAGACTCCACAGTCCCTCTGGGCACTGCTCCATAACCCTCACAGTAAAATAGATTTTTCTTCTATTTAAGTGAAACTTTTTGTGTTCCAGCTTCATCCCATTACCCCTTGTCCTATTGCTAGCTACCATAGAAAAAAGGGATGCCCCAACCTCCTGACATCCACCTTTTATTTTATTTTTTCCTCAAGCTTCTGAGGCAAGAACTCTTCCCCAAAATATTATCCTAAAAATAATAGTTATTATAAAAAAGAAAATTATAGAGAATTAATATAGTTCATTGCTGCTTTCAAGGGGATTATAAACACAAGTAAATTAAAGAAAAAAAGAAGTATCATTCTTGGCTAAGAACTATTATTTATCAATCTTTATACTTAAAAGAGAGATCTTTGTGGGACTAGCACTTCTAACATAGTAACAGAATCCTTAAATATCTGTACTGCAGAAAGCATTTTTTTCTTTTACTGCTTTTTGGTTTGTCTCTTTTTTTTTTTTTTGTCAGAATTTCTGAAAAAGAAACCTCAATAGGACGTTCATTCCTTTCATCTCTTCTACCATTTTATCTTCTGATCTATCTTATTTTATACATCTTCCTTTGATGAACCTCAGCTTGGGCAATACATGATATAGATCTATTTCTGATGGCACTAAGAGGACAAAAGTCCCAATTTTAATTAAAGCTCAATCAAGCCTCCTGCCTAGAATACATGTTAGTTTAAACTATTGCAGGTTTTCCTCTTTGGGAAGTATACTGAGTTTTAAGGACACTAGTCATTTCATGTTTACCCAGAATCTTCACAGAGTGTTATCCCATCGGGTAAATGATATTTATTGAACTGGAGCTGAAAAATCCGTAGCTGAATTTGACAAGGAGCATGAAGGGCTATATGAAGAGTTTTTACAGGTCTATTAACAGCAAAAGGAAGATAAGGGTAAACATGCTGGCTATTAAATAGAGTTAGGGACCTGTAACAAGGGACATGCCTGATGGTGGCAGAGAGTAAAGAGGGTGAGCCAAGCTCTTTTTATTGGTGAGCAGTGACAGGACAAGAGACAATGGGCACAAACTGGAACACTGAAAATTTCATTTAAAGATTAGCAGAATCTTTTTCACTGTGGTTAAGCACTTGAAGATTTTTCGCAGAGGCACTGTGAAGTCTCTACCTTTGGAGATTTTTAAACACAGGCTGGAAATGCTCCTGAGCAACCTATCTGATCCTGCTTTGAGCAGGCATCAGACGGGATGATATCTAGCCTTAGCTGCTGTGTGATTCTGTGAGGTTGTTGTTCCCCTCTTCAGGCATTAGGAGAGGTTGCTGGAGTGGTCCATTATGCAGGTCAAGTAAAACTACTTAGGTTTATTAAATTCCACCTTTACTGATTGTCTTTGACCTCAGGAAATGCTGAACTCTGGCAGAATGAGTGAAGGTAGAGAGTTACAGGCAGCAGTAGCAGCCTCACTATCTGCAAAAGAAATCATTCCTAGCTGTTGATATGTCAAAGGGAACATAACCTAATTGAACAGAAGCTGTCTGAAGTTGCTAGGCAGTCAACAGTGTTTCCCTAGTGAGAAATACTGCAGAGGAGTTGTGATCCTGGCTGATAGGATGAACTGAAACAGGAAAAAAAGCTGGCTTTCTCTTTGTGCAACATTTCAAAACCAGGTTGTAATCTATTCTATAAGAAATAATCCTGCTTTGAGAAAGAGATAAGCTATATGACCTAACAGGAATTTACCATCTCCAGTCCCTTGATTTCTTGTATAGATAATTTACTATCTATCTTGGATATCTAGAAAATAGTCAAGGGTGGTCAGGCAAAAAGAAAAATAAAACAAAACAAAAGGTAGAAACAATGCATTTTCCTAAATGCTTTTTCTAAATTGTATTAAAATAAAATAAATAAATGTCTTAAAATATCTTTCTGAATGAAGCTTATATGGCACATTTGCCTCAGGCTGTATGTGATAGTGGCTAAATTGCCTACTTTCTCATTTAAGTGGTACAAAAGTAAGAGCAGGAACGATTATTCACTACAAAAGTAGAAGTGATTTTAATATGCTTCTGCACACTTCAAGCCCGATTTCAATAGATGTGCGAGTGGTCTTGAACTGATGAGAAAGAACATGACTGCTACATTAATCATTTGGAGACATATACTAATTTATAAATGCTTCTCTCCTCTTCAGCTTTCTGATGAGTTTGAGTATTGCAAATAGAATGGAGAGTGGAACTAAGTGTAACAAGCAAGCTACAGAGAATGTTTTTATTAAAGGAATTTTAAAAATAAATATTTTCATACTAACAGCTTTTATTTTACATTCCCTGTGTCTGTTTTTCTCATGTTTTTAAGGATGTATTTTAAAAGGTATTTATCATCCTGGTAGTTAAGCTTCTTTCCTTTCAACCTCCTCTTGTCTATCACTAAAATTTAGAGTCTTGATACTTTCTGCATTTCGATTACAGACATCATTCAATTTCTTTCTTTCATAAAATCATAAAACCATAGGACTGTTTTGATTGGAAAAGACCTTTAAGATCGAGTCCTTAAGCACCTCATCTATGCATCTTTTGAATATCTCCAGGAATGGTGACTCCACCACCTCCCTGGGCAGGGAGTGCCTAACAATCCTTCCAGTGAAAAGGTTCTTCCTAATATCCAATCTAAACCTCCCCTACTGCAACTTCAGAACACTTCCTCTCATCTCATCACTCATTACTTAGGAAAAGAGACCAACATCCATTTCACTAAAACTACATTTCAGGTAATTGTAGAGAGAGTGAATATGTTTCTCCTCAGCCTCCTTTTACCTAGACTAAACACTCCCAGCTCCCTGAGCTATTCCTCATCAGACTTGTTCTCCAGACTCTACTACCTTTGTCGACCATCTCTGGACATGATCCAGCACTTCCATGTCCTTCTTGTAGTGAGGGGCCTAGAAATGAACACAGTATTCAAGATGTGGCCTCATCAGTGGGGGACAATCACTGTCCTGATCCCGCTGGCCACACTCTTTCTGATACAAGCCAGAATGCCAAGGATGGCCACCTGAGCATACTGCTGGCTCATGTTCTGGTGACTGTTGACCAACACACCCAATTCCTTTTCTGCAAGATAGCTTTCCTACCACTTTTTCCCAAGCCTGTAGCATTGCATAGGGTTGTTGTGTCTCAAGTGCAGGACCTGGCACTCAGCCTTATTAAGCCTCATACAATTGCTCTTGTTCCATCACTCCAGCCTGTCCAGGTCCCTCTGAAGAGCCTTGTTGCCCTCAAGTAGATCTATGTACCTGTTCAACTATGTATGATCTGTGACTTACTGAAGGTGCACTCAATCTGCTCATCTAAGTCATTGATAAAGATGTTAAATAGAACAGGCCTCAACACTGAGCTCTGGGGAATACCACCAGTGGCTGGCTGCCAACTGGATCTAACTCCATTCGCTGTTTCCCTAATATCAGCTCAGACATGAGAAGATAAGATTAAAGGTTACACTTTTTTTTTCACCATTCTATTCCCTTTTTCATCCAGGCAAGTGTGAACTTAGAAAAGCTATCTATTCATTACATCAAGTCTATAAGCTCAGCAATGAGGCAGATATTTTTCATGCATTTATACAGTGCTTTTACCCATATAAAGTGTTGAAGAGTTTTAGACCAGAATCACCTAAGTATATTCTTGATACATCTGTGCTGACAATCCACCTGGAGATCTGACTTCTGATCTACTGGCCTGTTTCCCCTCCTACTGGAGATGAATCCACCTTACAGTGTCTCAGTTGTGCCAATTTATCTTCCTGCCTACATAGAATTCACACTATGGAGCTTTGCTGCTCCTGCCCACATTTCTCTTGATTCACAAGAGTCTCAGTGAGATCTTAAATTTAAATTTCATTTAATTCTAACCAGTTAAAAAAAATAACATCAATGTTATTTGTATTATAAGCTCATACTCCAGTTCCCAGGGAAAGATGCTTGTGGTTTACCTATGAAAGTCTGACAGCTGAGAAAAATAAGTCCCTCTTGCCAGGTACTGCTCTAAAACTATCTCATCATGGAATAGCCACCTCCTGCTCTCTCCTGCACATGCATTGGCTCTTCCCCTTAGCTTTGACACTCTGACTCTCTGTACACTGGTCAGTGGTAGCTAACACCTGGCACCTAAGAAACAGTCTGTAAAATATGGGACGGTGGATTTTTGTACTTCCTTCTGTGCAAAAATGTAGTGATGTGGAACTAATAGGCAAACATGAAAGCAAACTATGGAAAAGCTAGGCAGATAGGGAGACATGGGTTAAGAAAGATGAAAATTTGGAAGCTTTGAGGGAGATGAAGACATGGAAAAAGAGAACTATAGAAAGGTGTTGGAAAGAAATGTAAAGGTTTCAGTTTTCTTAAACTGGAGACAAGCACTTCTGTCAAAATATCTCACAACTTACCAGAGAAATATGAACATATTCAATGAAGATCTTAGAGTCACCCTAAGGTAAGTATGTTCAGTGTCCTGGCATTGTTATCAATCAGGAATCCTCAGCGACAGTCATGCAGTTGGAACAGTGAAGGTAAAGTCCAGGTAAAATATTCAAAGGACTACAGCAGGTTTTAAGGTTATGAAATTCTTGATCCAGAGCTTTGACCCTAAATAAATTATTATACTTCTAGCCCCTGATATAGATAACTGGAATTAATGTTGAACAGATTTGTAGTATTTTCTTTCTTTTTCTAGTATTTTTTCAAGACTGTGATATTTTGATAAAAATAGAAATGCTCCTTTGGGAGCACATCCAAACTCTTCTCTGGAGGGTTTGTCACAAAGACAAAAGTGCTTTCAGTGCTCATCTTCCAATTTGTGAATGGTGGTGCTTATATTTTTTTCTGAATTGAAGAATTTGTCAAAAAAAACACACCATATGTATTCATTTTAATCCTCCACCCTCCTGCCAAGTAATTTTGTCCTTTTTTTTTCCTAGATCCTTCCTCAAGCTGAACTGAAACCAAATGAAAGAAGAACAGAATTTCTAGTTCATCCACAGAAACAACAAAGAAATGAAACATATAAATAAATAAATAACCCCCCTAAGAAAACTCATCATTTTCCTCAGTCCTATTTTTAAGCTACTGCATTGTGTCTGCATTCTGAACAAAAATATACTGTGCTCTAGTTCTGAACATCACCATATGGTTTCAGCAACTGCTTTGTTTCCTGAGCTTGGTGTACTGCAAAATCCCCATTGGACTAGTGGCATGATTTCCCACTTAGGAATGTCATTCAATGCTATATACAATATCATTAACGGGAGGAATGGTATAATTCAACACCATTACAATGAACTTTGTGAGTTGTGCTCCAGAGGGGCTTATTTCTCAGAGGTTGAATTTCTGGCAAACCACTCACTGCATCCACAAAATACATCAAGCATTGTAAAGACAAAAATTATAAAGAAAATTTTGGATGTTTTAACTTTAGTAGAGGCACATTAAAAATACATTGAATAGAGCTCTTCGTTCTAAAAAGTCTGTGACAGATGACATAAGGTTTTCTTATTTCCATTCATTTTTTTATGGAAAATATTAGTAATTTTCCTGTTGCATGGTGTTTTCATTATTAGGCCAAAGAGCTAAGATTGGCTTATTAATGCAGGAAAAGCCAGCATTTGTCTCTATGATTGCAGTAACACTCAGAGATGTCAAAGATGTATGAACATAATACTACCACTTACTAATGTCCAGCTCAAACGTTCATTGTATGACTGCAATTTCTTTCATCTTGTAGTTCTTGAATTTACAAGTGCGAAACCACCAAATAAATGAAATAAGAAGGAACAATAGCTGTGAAAATCAGTTTGTTGATTTAGCTGTCCTTTTGCTGCAGATACTGTAAATGGAAAAATCCGTAGTGTAAGTGCTGTATGAGTCTCAGCTGCAGGAAGAAGAAAATCTCTGAAGCCTTTTCTTGATAAGAGGAGGGCCTTTCTTAGGTGATTTCCATAGCACCTAAGGCCCTGGAAGAGAAATATTAACAATCGCTTTTGCCAATGTAGCATGTGATATTCGTTATGTAGCACACTGGCAGTGCTGAAGCATTTGTAATGTCTGGTATATTTCACTTAAAGCAGTTCACATTTCTTCAGTCATTTATGTAATGAGCATACTACAACATCAACTCTGTGTCTCATTTTTTTCTTTATTTTTTTTTCTTTAATTTAGAGTTTGCATAGAATCTCAGATGCAGCAATGACAAAATCCTGCACTGCCTCCATGCAGAACTATGACACAGCAATACTAGTTTCCAGCTAGACATGGGTACAGATAGTATCACCATGAAAGAGAAGATTGGTTTCATTTTCTCTTCTCCACTTTAAATCTACATTCACCAGCATATTGGGATGATGAGGTGATTATTCCTATGACAAACACAGCTTCACAGGCAATCATGGCAATGTATTTCTGACTGCAATCCCAACACCAGACCTATGCATGTTAGAAATCACACACCACAAATTGTCATTGTTTGTCTGCTTTTTATCAAGAAAAGCTGTCTCTCGTTTCTATAATTTGACTCTGTAACTTCTTTTCAAAATATTCTGCCTACCTGCACTGCTTGAATTCCCTCTGCGGACAGGCTGATGCTTTATGCATCTTGTTTCTTTATTCGTTTTTCACCCTCATGCCCATTTTAAATTGATCCCTATTAGTTTTGAATTTGTTCTGAAGTCATGAATTGTTTTTAAATAAATTCCTGATGGTATCGTTTTGAGTATATCTTTTCTCCAATACAGCTAGCTGCTTTTTCCTTTGTTTCGTCATACTTAATATTCTATGTGCAAATAATATTAGTGGTGCAATCTGTGTCAATCTAGCACTACAGTGAGAACATAGGTAGATGTCAGTCATTTAAACTGAATACTTGTCCATATGAAATGACAACTGATGAACACAAATGAAGTAGATACCCAAAGAAGTGAAGAAAAACTTGAGTCAAGACTAGCAGTGTCTTGAAATTATTTCAATAATGAAAGATAAGCTGTGAAATCGAAGGGGAAAAAAAAAGTATACATGTGAATATATTTCAATTTATGCTCTTTTATGCATACATATATTTGTTTGTGTGGAGATATATATATGATATTTAAAAGAGAGCAATATTCCTGGATTACAATGAGATATTTATATTTGGGCATAGAATAAATGTAACTCCTAAGTCTGAATAGTCTAGATTTTGCTACTGAAATGCTATTAGGCTTAAAACCAGCAACATTAACACAGATAATGGATTTCGTGCTGTGCTCTGGTACATTAGAGAGTGCTACCTATAGCTGCTACTAGTTGAAAGGAAGATAAAGGTTCCTATTTTCTGAACAGGAATCCTTGCCTTCAGTGAAGTAGGATTCCCAGCTTCATTTGAAGAAAAATTGCCAAACTCTGCCAGATATGGAGAGAGGTGATTTCAAAGGGAATTGCTTAGATTTGGGGAGGAAAGATTAGAATTTGTCCTCATCTTACTTAAAAGATTTTATTTTAAAGTAACTGCTGGACATTAACTAATAATTTATCAATGTGGCTTTATCAATGCCATGTAGACTGCTTTTAAGCTTATTCTTTGTTCTTTATCAACTTATTCTAAGCCTGTGATTTGCCTTGCATTACCTATATTTTAGATTTTATTTGCTTCTTAGGCCATTACAGTCTGATTTTCAAATGTCAAAGATTGAAAATTTCCAAACGTTACTGATCATTTCCTGAATATTTTTCTAAATATCATATAAAGTTCTTTAAGTCAGCTGTGCAAAATATTATTCCCTTCTATGGAGAATCGCTTGGAAGGAGGAAAGCTCTTGACAGTAAGAATTTAGAGGAAAGAAAATTTCATCAGAGAACAAGAACAAAGATGAAAACATAGAGAGAGAGAATGTAATCACACATACAGTTTCACGATGAGAAAATAAAGTCTATAAAGTGGCAAGCAGCCAGGATAAGATTTGGGATGTCTGCTATACATTTAAATATTTTTACTATATTTAATACAATTGTTTTCAAGTGATAAAGCCCATAGTAGTAAAATCTAGAACAAAATAGTCTGCATCATTTACTCCTTGGCATGCCTTTTGTAGTCAGTTCCCAGTCCCTGCAGAGAACTAGGAGCTTTGATTTTCTGGAGAAACAGATTGCCTTAAATTTGCATTAACATAGGAGGACCTAGATAATAAGTTATTTCAGTAGCTACAGAGTGCTTCTGTTTTCTTGGCTTCTTCTCCGAGTCCCTCCTTTCTGAAGAAAGCACTATAAGCACAATTTAAGGGGACCCAGCCCATCTACAAGATGGGCCTTTGCCTGGAAGAAAAGTAGAGCCAGTGGCAGATCTGTGGGCAAATGAGTCAAAGTCTTAGGTAAACCACTTTCAGGAAATCAGTCTTTTGGGGCCTATGACAATTTTGTGTTATTTAAAGCAGAGATGGCTTATCCAAAAGCTTTAATTGAAATGACAAATGGAAATAGCAGTAGATGAATCAATATGGACCCTACTCTGAATTCTGTGCAAAAAACATCTTTTATTAGTTTGGGGAGTATGGAAGGAAGTAATCTTCAGTCTGTAAGTAATTATTGTGATAGTTTTTGTTTACTGTTTTTATTTCTCAACTTTTTATTCAAACTCATTTTATAGCCCTATAAAGTTTGATAAAACTGTATTTGGTGCTTTATCTAAGTATTGATCAGCATGTTTATAGGGAAATTACTACACCTTCTGCTTGAACAGGAAGAAATAATAAATTAAGCATTAAAAAAAAACCCTTTGCATGCTGAGAGTCACATTTTATTTTATAATCTATAATCCATTACTTTTCTACAATTAATTTGCCTAAATGTGACAAGTACTTTTATCACTTATCTACAGTTCTATTAGAGCCTGATACAAGTTATATCTGTATTTTTAGTGGATAAGTAGAAAAACAATAGCAATTATTATACATTAGTCTGATTGGAAACAGAGATCAGGAGTCTTGTGCCTTGTTAAGTGAAATTCAAGCCTGATATAACTCAGAGAAAATGGACTTGACACTTTTAGTCTAGTAACTAATGTCAGAACTGAGTTCATTTTGTAAAAGTCTTATTCCTGTTAGTCTCCATCCCACGACTTTGTTCTTATATCCTTGCTCATGTCTATGGTTCATCGAGAAAGTATCACTCATCCACAAAAAAGGATTGAGTACTGTTGACCTGGACCTGTTTTCTTTCTTCCTTCACAGTAAAGAATGGGTGAGAAAAAGTATTTAGAATCACTGAAATACAGTAGTACATAAGAATTTTTTACTAAGCACATGTAGCTTAGGTGTATATTGTTTTACTTTGCTATAATTTGCTTGCGTCTGAACAGTGTCCTTCAAGATTGTAGGGCCTGTGTTTGACTTTTCAATAAAATCAAATAAATTTCACAAATATTTTCTTTACTTGAAGCACTGTTTTTCAAGCTTGGCTTTATTAGAAGCTCCAGAGAAGAAATGTGGGAATTACCCATCTACAATATCACTGCTGCACATAGAAATCCCCGGAGAGTTCAATGTGTAAGCTGGAGTAACCATTTTTTCATTATCTCTGTAGATCCTTTAATTCTGAACTTTTAGCATAAATGTACACCACTGCTAAGGTCATTGCTTTATTAAATAGTTCAGTGATGAGGTCTAAGCTTTCACATAATCCAGGTCTAACAGCACAAACACAATAAGATGTCTTCTGCAAATAAATTGGGCTGTTTAAACATCTGCGGAATTGACTATCCAAAGCAGTAAACTTTCATCGTCTATAAACAACTAAAGAAATAGGAAAAAAAAAAAAAGCCTTCTGAAAGATTTTTACTCTGAATTTTTTTAAACAAAGATTAAAAAATCTGCTTTGGGAGGCTGGTGCAGACTATTTTACTTACCTGATCATAAAGTGTTTCAATTTAGAATTGACTACTCTTCCAGGTATTTTCTTTCACGTATAAAAATCATATCAATTGGCTCATTTGCACTTTACAAAGCTACCTCTGCTCTACTAATCTATGCTCTAAATAATTTAAAGCAACGCTGGGTATAAAGACTTGTTGTATGTTTTCCCCTTGGAAACTAATAAGCTATTTTTCTTACCTTAGTCTCTCCTCATTGCAGATATGTTGGTTGTATTGTGCATCTGATATTTCACCTGAAATCAGAAAAATAAGCAAAACTAGCAGTTTTAAGTAAGCAAGCAAAACTACAGATAGGTGTGTCATTTGTCTTTTCACTCATGGAATGGACAAGCCATTTAGATGAATCTAATCCTCACAGCATTGTTAACCACTATTTTCAGTCTCACAAAGTGTCATGGTTCGACATGGGGCTGTTCCTGATAATGGGGAAGGGGCTGTAAAGATGTTTCCTGTAAGAAGTTGCTTGAAATTCTCCCCAGCCCTGAGCCATACCCACTTCTAGGGCTGAGCCAATTAGGCATCTCCACAATCACTTTTTAAGAAGAAGAAGCTAGAAAATGAGGGTTCTTCCTGTTCCTTCTTGTTCTGCCCTTCCTTTTTTCTAGCTCGTGGTGGTGCAAGGAGTGAGAAGAGTGAGAGAAGCAACCATGCGCACCTCAAGGTCAGAGAGGAGGTCAAGAAAAGAGGAGATGTTCTGGAGCAGAGACTCCCCTCTGCATCCTGTGGAGAGGACCAGACGGGTGAAGCAGTGATATCTTTGCACTTTGTTAAAGACACCATGCCAGGGGCAGTGACTATGCCCAGAGGAGGCCGTGTCCCATGGGAGGGACCCCGTATTTGCAGAAGCTGCAGTTTCTGGGAGAAACCCACACCAGAGAATTTTAAGGACTGTGTCCCAAAGGAGGGACCCTATCGCAGCAGGGGAGGAATGCAAGGAGTCACCCTCATTTGAGGAGAAGCACCAGAGACCGTCTGTGACAGACTGGACATCTTGCTGGGGTCTGTGCCATCCTAACGGGGGTGGGGGTGGATGGGGGGCAGTGAACAAAAGACTGTCATAGTGCTTCGTTGCTAGCTGTGCAAAACCATGATGTGAAGCTAGAAGTAGCTGTATCTTCTGGATAGACCTCCTACATATCAGTAGCTGATGTAGTCCAGTGGAGTCCGACAATACATGAGCTGTTCTGGTTAATGCAGGTAATTCTGATCTGCATTCCTTTCCTGATACCAACAGACAGGAGCTCTTCTTGCCATCCCTTTGTTCCACTGGTTTATCACTCTGACTTTTAAAAATGAGTAGCTTATTCCTAACATTGTTACAGAATGTATAAAAATTCAAGTAATTTTATTGATTATTTTAAGTAAATTATTTTTAAGTACAGTGAAGTATTGAATTATTTATAAGTAAAATTTGTAAGTTAGCATAGCAAAGCAAAACTAGGCCTCCTTGGTGAAGCGACTCCCAAAGAGAAGAACATGCATGAGAAATCAGGCACAATGAAAATAAGAGTGATAATGAGGACGATTGTTTAAATACATGCACCTGAAAACCATGGAACATCTAAGAACAATGATGGGAGTGGTTTGTTATGTTAACCATTAGGCTGTTTGCTGTCCTAAATCCCTGTAACTCTGGTCCAGAGCATCAGATAACATTCCTGTCCAGAGCGCCAGATAATTAGTATCATTCTGGTTCAGAACACAAAATAATCAATAGCTTAAATCAGTTAGTTGACCAAGTGATTTTGAAATATATATGAATATGTATAACTTGTGTAACAAGGGACCTGCTGACAAGTTTTTTTGTAGACATCATGGCAAAGGAGAGCTTTAATGAGGGATTTGAAGGAGGATAATAATATAGCTTCACAGATGTTTACAGGAATCTTCACTTAATCATAAGTATTTAGCACTGGTAGAACTTACTGTCTTCTACCGGTGTGAAGGTTTTAAAGGCTGCCTGAATGAGCTAGCTTGGGTACCCTAGGCAGCAGACAGGCTACAGTGAGACAGTATACTGTTGCAAACATTCACAGCTTTTCCACACAGTTAATGAGCCAAGCTGCAGTATCCCATTACACTGTTGCCAGCACTTAACAGTGTTATTCAGAGGTAGCAGAGCCACCTCTGCCCATGGCAGCATGCTGAAGCAGATTTTCAGGGAGCATCTGTAGAAGTAATGGATAGTGAAATACAGTAGGATTGTTTTATTTACTTCCCCCTGCATCTGGAAGTTTCTTGATAATAGATTGTCTTTTCTGGGTCATATTTAAGAATGGGAAATAGTATATTGATTTTGTCATGCCAGTGAAGAAATGTGAACCTGCCAACATCTGTGGTCACTCCATCCAGCTGACTGACCCACCACCTCTCTGACGATTGTAATGTGCTGAAAAAATACTCTTATTGGAGAGATAGAAAAAGAAACATTTTACACAATTAATCAACATTCAGTCTAGCTGTAGTTGTTCAACTATGTGTAATAAAATTGCTTTTCCTCTTCATCCAGAATTGTTCCCATCTAGCCTGAAACAAAACCATTTTGGAAGGAAGCTCTGGATAGCTCATAGCCACAATCAATTCAAACCAGTATTGAAACCTTAAGCAAATATAATTTTAAACTAAGTTTTGGTATTTTCTCTTCTAATGAAATATTCTGCATTTTTCATTGGTCTGTATTCAGTCTATATCCTTACATCCAGACATCATGGCTCACCAATCATTCTGTCTGCTAACTGAACTATATCAAAATTCATCCACCAAACAGCACAGAAGTTGAAAAAATTTCTCATAAAATCCTGTTGCAGCTTGGAATCTTCTCTGATTTCTACATAAAAATAAATTTCCAATATCACTGTTGTCCTTGCTGTGTCTGAACAGCTTTTTTGAGCTCTTGAGCTATCTTTGTAGACAAGAAGAAATATTAGGTTTGCCCCTAGAAAGTTACTCTTTGTATTCACACTCTTTTCAAACCTGAGCTCAGAGTCTCTTGAGAGCTCCTCGATCTTGTTAATTCAAGGATAAAGGAATTGGCCTGACCCCACAGTAGGAAGAGAAGAGGTAGAGGGAATACGACTAGAATAGCCATGGCTATGCCATAGAGAGTCAAAGGGGGAAGGAGGAGCAAAACACTTGGCTTCTGGGACAAGCCTACATTCCTGCACAGCTATTCTGAACACCACAACCTCTCTTCAAATGTCAGTATCTGCTATATGCATGATTTCCAGTGGTCTGTCAAACATGGCCAAGAAATAGGCTATGGTTATACATCTGCCCTCAGATGGCTGCCTGCCCTGTGCTACTCCTTGATTTGCCTATACCTTCAGCTGTCTCTGCCAACATTTGAACGGCATGAAAATGTTATGTCACCAAATCTTTTAGCAGAGCCAAATCTGAATTTGGGGAGATCGGAGGAAATGGCAGCAGTCCCGAATGTAAAAGACTCACTTTAAAACCTTAAAGTGAAATTCTGATGTATTGGAAATTGAAAACTGAACTGTCAGTTGGGATTTTCCAAGGTAGCAGTGCAGATCTTCCTCCCATATGCAGTAAAATTTGTCTGTAGCTTGAAATCCAACATTTTTTTTGCTCGGAGAAAGCACCTTTACCTTTTGGTCTGATACTGAGTGTTTTTGTCTCTTGGACCTCACCACTCTACACAGATCTTTTGAAATGGTGCAGTGGAACCAATAGATGCATCGAAAGGCAGCCAGTCACGTGCAGCCTTTTGAAGATAAGTCAGTAGCACAGGCTAGTGGAATATTTCAGTCTTAATGCAAAGAGTTGTAAAGCCAAACTGAGACTGGAATATGAAGAAAAAAAAAAAGAAGATAAATATTTTTTTTTATTTTACCAATCTTAACTTTTCTAGCTATGAGGATTAGATGCTTACTTTGTGATTACACTTTCCCCCTGTCTCAGAAATAACTGCTGTAGCTACATTATTCTGTCCTTATCTTCTGAGATGCAGAGGCTGATGAGAGATAAGGTAAGTAATCTGACTGGCCAATGTATGGTCTTAATATTCTTAAAATAATTAGAGTAACATATTAAAAAATAAACAATTATACTCAGTAAGAATGATAGAATAATAGTCTATCTTTTGGCATGACTGTGACACTAATCCAATCATGGATTGATTTCTAGAGGAAAATAAACATCTCTCTTTACAGTAACTTAGGTCATCAGCTGCTTCTAACTTATATCTTGTCCCTGGAGAGAATTTTCTTGGCTGGTATTGCCTAATTATAATTCAAAATTTTGCCTTTTAGCCCATTGTCATCTCTTTAAACCAAGATCTACTATCTATTTAAATCAAGAGTCATCCTTCCAGGAAACAGTAGAGAAAAATCTGTGAACTTCCTTCAGCTAGAGAAGAGACTTCAGTGATTGTGCTTAGGGTATGGTTTTGACCAGACCACCTAACATCAGCCCACTGTCACAAAACTCCCTTTGTTTTTAGTGTAAATGCTGATGGTTAGGACAGAAGAACTTATCTACTGACCCATTTAATATTTTACAGATCTCTACTCTCTGTCTCTTCTTCCACCATTTTTGAAGTGACAACACTGCCCACAATCTCATCCATTACACATAGTACTTACAAATGGAAACTTCCCACGAATCAGACTGAACTTGAAGAACATGGGCATTAGTTAAAGGAGAATATATAGAAAAGTCTGAAATTGACAGCTGAGCAAGGGAATTGTATCTCCTTAGTTTTAATCAGCTCAGAGGTCTGTTTTGTTTTACTTACTTCTGGAAAACATTTTACATTGGCTGTACTTTGTTTCCCAGCTGTCAGAGTTAGAAACAAATCTAGTTTATCTCTGGTGGTTTTGTACTTTCATTTGAAAGTACCTTGTATTAGACATTTTTATGTCCAGAGAACGTATTATTTTTTTAACATTCAAACTGAATTTAGCTGAAGGAAAAAAATGCAATGCATTTTGTCCATGCAAAGTTAACTGACTGTAAACATAAACTGTAATAAGTTAAAAAAAAATCTTCTTCTAGATCGAATTCATTTTCCCCCAAAGTGTATTTGAAAATGAAAGCAAAAAGCCTTTACTTTGGCATTTTAAACTGTGCTGTTGTTTTCAATCAACTGTGACTTTCCCTCAAGGAAAAGCCCCAGTTTACACTGAATGTAGAATTCAAGGTTCAGAACCTCTGCTATTGGCATGAGTTGAAGAGTCAAGTAGGTAGGAATTGTTTCCTTTTTGGAGATTTTGGAGATTGCAAAGATTCTATCTGTTTTTGCTGCCTTGAGAAGAGAATTTTTAATTTCCTCAAGGAAAAAAAAAATAAAAAATGATCAAAACATTGAAAACACCAATAAGGAGAATGCCGGCAGCAAGAAGGAAAAAAAGCAGATCTGACTGTGAAAACTTGATACAAACACAAAAGAGTGGTCAAGCCCTCTTCTTTGGTACCTTCAGCAAGAAATTAAGTCCAAGCAGAAAGACTGCTTTTCCTATGGTCCCTAGGATTCATAGACAGTTCGGTTGCAGTGTATACCAAACAAGCTAGAGAAAATACGAAAATATACAAAGGAAATACAACAGTAGAGAATCTCCACTACACTGCAGGGGATAACTAGTTAGTTAAGCTGATGATGGCAGGACTGCAGAGTTTGTGCACCTATCCCCTCATACTTCTCATAAGAAAGGAAAGAACCACTAATGTTGTGTTACTGCCTTCTCTAATTAAGTATGTGACATCGCAAAACCATTTCTTGGGTGGATTTTTTTTCCATGAGTATATAACTTTACCAAATGTAATCAAGAATTAGAACTTCATGAACTGATGTTCACGAAATCCCCCTTCTAATTTGCACTCTGATATAGAGATGGATGAGGGATAAAATGTGTTTACTTTAAAGTTGGAAAAAAGCTATTAATTTATCTGATTCTTCCATATGACACTTAATACTGCTGCTTACAGAAAATTTCTATTCTCTTGGCTAAATTTGATTTTAAAGGCACTCACTGGGGAAAAATTACACAAGCTAACAGAGCTCACTCTATTCAGTTCTCATATTTTCCTTTCTATATCACTAAATCAATATGTGTATATTTTGTTGTTTATTTATATGGACTCCCTTGTTACTTTAGTGTATTTTCATTTATATTCACCACTTTCAGAAAACAAATTCTTGAGGAAAAAACAGTTTACAAAGGAAAAGTTCAGCTTAAGTTTTCAAAGGCCATTTTTACCCTTCCTGACTGTTCTATAATTTTTTAAAAAGCATGTTCTTTGGTAATTTGTACACTGGCACAGCACTTACTGTGTAAATCTAGGCAGTAATTGTAGAATAAGTTATCTAATTGCATATAATATCACTCTAGATCCTGTATAGGCGTCTGTAGCTAAAAAATATAATTACATACACATAAATGTTTAGTTCTCTAGCAATTATAACATAATTGTTACACTTTCTTGGAAAATGGATGTATGAAAGAATGTTTTGGTACTTTCAGCATTATGAATCTGTCTATATGTGAATTATCATTGTTTGGAAGTTCTGAATTCAAGAAGATTATAACTATTTAACCTACACTGGTCTTTCTTTCTTTTTTTCTTTTTTTTTAAATAAATACTACATCTAAATTGAAACTGTAAATTCAGATCTCTTTAAGCACATAGGTAAGAAAAAGTCTGCCTCCAGACTAGGTAGGACAAAGGTGCTCATTTGTAGTTACTTTTGTCAAACTTTTGTTCAAGTGAACAGCAAATATTTGTGCAATCATTCCAATGGAAGACAGTACCTCATCAATTTCAGCTGCAAAAACACACTTCTTCACACTTTTTCCTTTACATTCATATCTATTTCTGCTAATACTACCATACGTATCAAGTATTCCTTAAATCAAAGAATCATAGAATCTTAAGGGTTGAAAGGGACTTTGAAAGATCATCTAGTCCACCCCCTCCTCTCCGCCAGAGCAGGACCACCTAGAGTAGGTCACATGGGAACTCATCCCAGGTGGGTTTTGAATGTCTCCAGAGAAGGAGACTCCACAATCCATCTGGGCAGCCTGTTCCAGTGCTGTGTCACCCTCACTTTTTCCTTATGTTTCTTTGGAACCTCTTATGTTCCAGTTTGTATCCATTGCCCCTTGTCCTATCACTGGCAATCACTGAGAAGAGTCTGGCTCCATCCTCCTAACACCTGCCCTTTATGTACTTGTAAACATTAATGAGATCACTCCTCAGTCTCCTCCAAGCTAAAGAGCCCCGGCTCCCTCGGCCTTTCATCATAAGGGAGATGCTCCACTTCCTTCATCATCTTTGTGGCCCTATGCTGAACTCTCTCCAATAGCTCACTGTCCTTCTTGAACTGAAGGGCCCAGAACTGGACAAAATATTCCAGATGTGGTCTCAGGAGGGCAGAGTAAAGGCAGAGCAGAACCTTTCTCAACCTACTAACCACACTCCTCCTAATACACCCCAGGATGCCACTGGCCTTCTTAGCCATGAGGGCACATTGCTAGGTCATGGGCACCCTGCTGTCCACCAGGACCCCCAAGTTCCTTTCTGCTGTACTAGTCTCTAAGAGATCACTCCCAATAGCCAGTAAAACTCATATCTCTAAAGAAAAATTAATATGATTTTGCTGTTTTCCTAACTAAATTCTGTGTTTCTCTCTTTTGATAATTTTAAAAGATTGTGAGAAAACTGTAACATTTAACCCAAGTTATTATATCAAACCTATCTGCCGGAGAAATCTTTGGTAGTCTGGGAACACTTAATGTTTGACCATCATCCTTTAAGTAGATTTACTTTGTTAACAACTCATCCAGATTATAATCTCTGAGGCAGAGTTCTCTCCAGTCACTGTCTATAATTAGTGTGGTATCATGAGTGAAGGTTGAAAAACAAGAGTGATTTAAGAAACAGTGAAATAGAAGAGGAATAATTAGACAATGGAGAACATGAATTTAGAATTCTTAAGAGGCTGAACGTCTCCATGAGTAGAGCAGAAAAGTTTCAAGCAAGATAATTATATCTTTGTGAAACCAAAGGGAATCTCTGAAAAGTGAAAAAATGCAGGTTTTCCCATTTTGGTATTTCAGAGCATGAGATTAATTTAAGAATCAACAGTCAGAAGAGAAAGAGCAGTCTAGTTAACATATTATGCTACTAAAATTTAACAAGTACCGTAATCCAAGAAATGGATTAATGTAGCACATATTTGACAGTGTTGAGACAAATAGACTGTTCTGAAATCTTTGACAGATCCTTAACCTGAGATTAAACTGTAACAAGTATTGGAAACCTGTCAAAACCTGTTAGAAATGCACAACTAAGAAAAAAAAAAAGAGCATTAAATTTACATGTTGGATTAGATTTAGGAAAAGAACATTATGATGCCAGACTGTATAACAAACAGATTAGATTATAATGTTAGAGTGGGGAAAAAAATCTAACAAACAGATCTGTCTCAGACCATAGAAAAGGGCAGAACAAATCATAAAACTAGTAAGATATCAATACAAAACTTAAACAAAGAAAGACACTAAGAAACATAATGAAGAAAAGTACAAACTTTAGTGATGCTCAACCTTTCAGCAGAACTACAACATCCAAGGGAAGTCAAAATTCAACATAGAGGGCTGAAAACACCTAAGGAAAAAAATCAATTAAAAGTGTATTTGTGAGAATAGTATGTGTTTCAACACCACCCTTTTGTTATTCTAAAAGTTTGAGAAGTCGTTTGATATACATCCATTGCATTTGATATGCTGTCTAAAAGCACAAGGTAAAAAAATAGTCTTACTTGTAGGTATGGACAGAAAATATTCAGATAAGTCATAAGAGGAATTCTTTCTATCAAGGGAAAATAAAGGTAAAACAAAATCTGGAAAAGACAGTTTAAATTGTTGCAGGAAATGGACCACATATTGCAGGTCTGAAAGTGTGCCAGACTCTAAATCTTGTTGAGAGTTATAGTGCAGACACAGAGGGCTGAGAGGATGGAAAGCAGAAATGACAAAGAAAAGAGAGGACAAAGGGAAACTACAGAACAACAAAGATGTCATGACAGAATTTAGAGGTGGGGTAGCCACAAGAACAAAGCCACAGCACTCCATAGCAGAAAATTTGAAAAGTATTTACTAACCAGAATAAGAACAGTGAGAGGGTATCAATTTCTGTTGTATAATGCACACACTAGTACACATGCCATACAGATACACCCCACCAGGCACAGCCTTGAGTCCAGCTGGATCACCATGGTAGCCTCAGGGCAGTATGGCTCGTCACAGCTGGATAAATTACCCAAATCCTGGCTGGCGTCCTGGCTTTTACAACAGTGCTTCCACCTTGGGCTCAGCCTTCTGTGGTGTGCTAGACTCCTGGGAACATCTTCCAGTCAAGGAGTTTTATCTTCTTATTATTTTCTAACTTAGACTAACTTGCCAAAGGCTTTGCTGGTCTATCACTCCAGGACAAATTCCTTTCACTTTGTCCATATTTAAAACTAGTTAACTATTTCTACATGAGTTTCTCTGACCTTCTGGTATATGCAATTCAATATGTTACAAGGAATTTTTGTCCTTATAAACAGCTTTGTGTATCTTAGTTTTTTCCCCAGGCACACATAAAAGAATCAAGATGGGCAGATGTAGTTCAGAAGTTCTAAATAAGGCTGTCCAATAACAATTATTTGTGGTTGGTTTATTTTCCCAGCACATAACAGAATTATGTAATAATGAGTAAGAGCTCCGCAGATGTAGTTGAGATCTAACTTAAGTGATTTGTGTTTTCAGGTAGACATCAATATATCACACAAGAAAAAACATATTCTTAGCAAGTAAACAAGTTACACAAATACAATAATAACATAATGCTGTCACATTTTAAAAATGGCACTCACATCAGAGTGAGACTCAAAAACACTATACATGTTGCATATAAGAACAAGTAAACTTTATAAAGGTCTGCAGTTCACAGAGATGTTTATCTATGTGCCAGAAACTGCATATGGATTTTTGATTATGATTCCAACTTAGAAGAAGGATGACAAACAAAAACCCACAACCACTACAATTTTTATTTCATGTATAAATCAAAATGTGCAACATATGACGCAAGCCACAGTAACGACATGTAAGAAACAAGTTTTAACACTTTGAAAAGTGTTTAGTATTTTAGGTACATTTTTTTTCAGGTCCAAACCCTACACAGTCAAATGGAAACAAAGCTGACAAAATTATTTGAAGGATTCTTAATTGTTCTGCTAGCCCAAATCTGCTCTTGGTCCTGTTAAGTTTTAGGAACTCTTGAATCAAAAGTCTCAGTGTCTTCTGAAGAGACAGAATTGCTTTTAATTTTTAACTTAAATTCTTGTATTTTAATAAAGTTTACATGGAAAGTATTTTTTAATATTAAAATGTCATAAGTAGTTTTTTTTCTGATCGCAATGTAGTATTTTTTAAACAATAAATATAAAATCAAACACACAAAAAATAATCTATAGTTATTTTACTGTAACTGCAGTAAAAGAATTCAGGAGACTCAAAATATATACAAACAATATATGGAGGAGAAATGCAGATCTGTGATGTAATCATCAGGCTGCATCAAAATGGAACAGGAGAGGTATTAAAACCCTGCCACCAACCATTGTCCACAAGAATTCTGTTTTCACAACACAACACCTCCTGCAGATAAGATAGGCAGAGAAAAGGTGACTTCAAAGAACAAATTGAGGAGAAAAGCTGTCATAAGAGCAAATACAAAACTTCTTACTTGCTCAGTTGCTCTGGCCAGAGACTGCATTTCTAGATCTGAGCACTTTGATGCTGAAACAGAGACTGAAAAGTCTAATTTTCTCTCTCAGAATTTGTGGACTTTCAACCAGCACTTGCTAACTGAGGTACTTAAGGTCACCCTAGAGAAGCTTGCCTTTCCCAGCATATATATATACATACATATATATATATATATAGATATATAAAGACTGATGTTTCTAGAGCTAAAAGCTAAGCACTGAGTAAGCTCTGCATCATGTTCTTAGCTACTGAATTATTTCTGAGTAGTGCTGAATTCAGAGTTGAAGAGGTCAAGATTTGGGAAAGTCCAAATAGCTTCAATTGTTTGCTGACGAGTTCATTTTTACTCAAAGTGCAAGTAAGGTTACTATATACAGCACAGGAGTTATGCAGGGCTTTCAGCTTTTATACACTATTATTTCCTGAAAGTAAGGACCATTCAAATATCCATGCACAAAGTGGGTTTTTTTAATCTTTTAAAAAGTTACATTGTTAGGCCTAAAATTGTTCAGAAATGTTTTTCCTTTAAGCAATTTCTAATGGCTGTCACTATGATTTAAAGTCTTCTACAGAATCTCTCACATAAGGTATGCCTGCCTAAATTACTTTGGACCTAATTTTAGATAAACTGCTATAGCAAGTGTTGAATAAATGCATGAGTAAGCAAAGGAAAGCAAAACAGATATTTAACATTTCTGACTAGTGTTATCTTTCCGGAGTTTTGAATAGAAGTAGTTTAGTTTTATTAATTAGGTTCCACACACACAAAAAAAATCATGTTCAAAGACATTACATTGCATTCATCATCTCTCTGAAAACCTTGTCATTGCATTACCTCTGGCTAAAAAACAACCTAAAGCAGATCAATGTCAGATGCATTTCTCTATAAGACACTTTTTTATTCCTTGACATCCTAATGGTAAGTATGAGGGAAATTCTCAGGACAGATATGCTTTATTTTTCTGGGGAAAAAAAGGGAAAAACACCAAGATAAAAAAAGAGACTGTTAGAAAAAAATTAATCACTCTATAGTGATATGTATTGGCATTGTATTTGTGAAATGTTCTTCTCTGTTGATCTTTTTGTTGCTAAAACTTTGAGGACGTTGTTCCATGCCAACTGTGGTTTTCAGTTTGTTCTCTTAACTTTTTTAGAAATAATTCAGCAATAATAACATGCTCTGGTATTAAACCTTTCACATTGAGGAAGTAGAGGAAGAACCAAGGAAGTGCACAGAAACATTGAACTGTGAGGTATTTACACACTCATGGGTTCCCAGATTTGTGAACGTGAGTTAGGGCATCAAGTATTCAGCCTAAGGCTTCTATGGCATAGAAAAAGTACCTTCCCAGACCAGGCACATATACCATAACAGGTCACTATAAAGGACTCTGGCCCAGTTACAAGGTCACAGATAGATATTATTTCCTTTATTTTCATTGTCAATTTAATTTCACCCTTTGTTTTATCCAGCCAGAACCATAAGAATCACATCTTTTGTACTAGATATCAAACAGCATCCAACTGTTGCTAACTTTTGCCACTAAAAATTGGTTTTTAGAGCTATCATTCTTCTTTTTCAAATCCCTTTGAAATCAATGGGATTTTCAGAACAGAGTGACTGAAAGATAGGGTCCATAATCAATAGAGAGGCCATATTTTAAAAACAGATTAAAGGCACAAACATCACAGGTCCCAAGATAAACAATTTAAATACTCTGCATTGGGCATTTTTTAAATGTACTTAAATGTTCGTAAAAATCAATTAAAAGAAAAACAACTACCTTCTATAAATAAGAAACAGCTGCATTTACTATCTCAGCCATGACTCTTATTTGGTTGAACTGAACTGCAGCTCAGCTCATATTGTACAAACATGGATGGGTTGCAGAAGTGACACTAACCTCACCCAGTAACTCCTTGTCATGAGCTGGTTTCTGATCTCTATCCATTTAAGCCCCTTGAAAGCTGCTGTGATGCTGCTTGCCAGCAGCGACATCACTTCAAATGGCATCTCCAGATCAGCAAGGCTGAGGAAGATGCATTTGTGGCTTTCCAACCTGTCTCATGATGAGAGTGGTGGATCAGGAGCGAAACTGCTCAGCAGGGGAGAAGTAATCTCCACACTGAAAGAAGACTGGTTTCATCCACACCTTGTAACAGTGCTTCTGCAAATACCCCTAAAGCCAAATGATGCCCAGCAATGCTGGCCCTCCTTTGGAGTGTCCTCCTGGGTCTCCCGAGTGAGTTCAGTGGAGATGAAACAGAAATGCTCATGCTGACAAGTTGCTTTCAGTAATGTGTATAACCAGTATCAGCAGCAATCCTGCTCAGGGCAGCTGAGTTCAGGCAACCCATACTCCAAAACACCATGGGGAATGTCATGCCCCAGTGACCCACTCATGGATACCTTGGGCCTGTTAGGGTCATACCAAAACTGATCAGACCTTAATAAAGGGTACTCTGGGATGACCAGTCTTCTCCAATCTCCTAGCCTGAAAAACTACTGCAATTCTTGCACACATTGAAAAATATAAAATAGTAAACAGTGTAGCCATCCAAATGAGAATTCCCATACCATCAGAATGGGAATGGATATCACACTGCTGGGTGATCAGTGACAAGCAGCTTGTTTTTACAAGTAGGAAGATGCCAATTTTGTGAACATCAGACTGATTACTTTGATCTTTTTATTAATAAAACATTGAAAACAATGAGGAATATTTCTTCTCACACATGTAGTTATCATGTTTATAGGTGACAAGAAAGCATGCCTCCTAGGTACATTACATCTCTACAGCAGTTCCCAAGAATATATCAGGTTGTACAAATATTATTCAGCAGCACAAAAGCTCCAGCTACAGTAAACATTGGCTTGTGGATTCCAGCCTGCTATGCCATCATCTGCAGTAACATTTTTTTCCAAGCTCCAGAGAGACAGCACTACCAACCTCTCAATGAAGGTGAAGCCTCTCTGACAAACTGGTAGAAGCTCCTGACAGTACAATCAAAGTAGCCTTTTGCTTGTTGCAAATAGTTGCTATGCAAGTTGGAATAACCCCATGATCCCATCAAGAAAGAAAGTCACATGCATCATAATGCCATAGACTTTAGAAGTGTGGATGCAGGAGCAGTGCCCCTGACCATCCAGCCAAGCCCTGGGAATTTCAGAGAGCATCTCATCCCACACTGTTGCTGAGTCACCAGGCACCAGCTGGGGCCAGTTGGGGCTTTCACATTAACTAAGCTTTGAAATAAGCTATAAGAGCAACTGATCCAGCTAGCACGTGCTTTTTAAGGAGTCATATAGTATGTATATACAAGGATTACACATGGAGCAGACTAAGAGGATGAAAGGTAAGTGCTATGCCAAGGCTTCCTTAAGAGCACTCCTGAAAGTAAGCATGACTGAAGTTTCCTATCAGCATGCTGTCACTCTGCAGTGAAGGTGCTGATGGGAATTCCCCCACCTAGTGGTCTCAGAGGACAGGTCTCAGGGAACAGTCTATGACAGCATGGTAGCCCTGGCCAACCCCACCTGCATGGGGTCCATGCTCCATCAGATCTCAAGGCATTTCATGTTTAGAGTGTGCTGGTGTCACAGAACTTTTCACTCTCAGATAGCCATAGGGAGCATGTCATAATGAGCACTTACATGAGAAAAGATTTTTCTCTGACAAGCTGATCAGATCCCCCTTAGGTGGTTAAGGTGTGATTCATCACTCTCTGCTGCTCTACTTTTGTAACAGAGCAGCTTCAATTTAATTTAATTACATATGGAAAACCAGTACAAAATAGAAATAAATCAAGTGCTCTGTATTTACATAGAGACCAATATCCTCAACCAAAAAAAAAAAAAACCAAAAAAACTGGAGTGGTTTTACTAAAGTCAATTGAGTTGTACTCATTTACACTAGCTCAAGCTCTGCTGTAATATTTTAGAAATAATAGTTTAGAACTTCAGATAATGTATGCCAGAACAATTCCATCAAATTCATACATCGACCATGGATCTGCCTTTTATTGAAATGAACATGCTAGAATTCCCCTTTGGTTTGTTTAAAATGCTTTAAAACAATAACCAGTTTATTGATTGATATGCTACTAATCCAGAGGTGTAGTAGTTCAGATGCTGCCTGCTTTCTCACTGCAGTTTTTATATGTTTGTACACACCAACACAACAAAAGTGTTTCCAAATGGACAGAATGGGTAGTAAGGAAGTAAATCTGTTTTATGGCACTCCTTCATCAGGCATCTCTCACTTAGCCAAATTTCAGAGTGAATGTTGCATGCAGATTTTGCCCTGTGAAGCATGAAGTCTCATTTCTGTTGGTTTGGGTTTTTTTCCTTAGCTTCGATAAATACTTCTTATGCCTTAGAAGCTTATTGACTGATACAAAAAAAAGAAATCCGTAAACAGGAAATTGAAGTTTTGGCGATGTTCACAGGTTTTTGCATGTTTGAGGTCTTTCTTCTTAGGTTGGTTTCTGAGCAGAAGATACTTTACATCATATGATGTACACCATCGTACATCACATAGTCTTCTTCAAGCTCTATAGGTGAGCTGCATTTGCATGGAGATGGGAAAACTAAATATCAACTACCTGGCCCATTTTTCTCCACTCTATACTACTTAAATCTCTGTGCTATGGTGACTGTTGTTACTGAATTAGTGCATAGTCTCCAACAATGTATTAGACACATTAGAGAAATTCTAGCCACGTTCAGAAATAGTATACAATCTCAGGCATACTATCTGCAGATGCTCATGCATGGGGATAAATTCAGATGACTGAGTCTGGTTCTCCTGAACTAAACTGGATTGCTTACGTGAGCAAATTAACTCATAAATTAAACATTATTGCAATGGTAAATTTTTAATTTAATTTCAAAAATGAAATGCTGACCTCTTAAAGTCAAATAAAGGATTAGGGACATTGATTTTTGTAATTTTACCCCAATAGTAACAGATGAACAGTTCCAGGTGAGAGATATGCTAATTGAAATAAATGAAGAGATGACAATAATAAAAACGTAAACTGAGTTGTTAGGCTGAGGCACATGATTGTTACAATGAGCCAGTTGAATCCAGTTATATGTTCCATTGTTGTTTTTCTTCTTAAGGAAATATGTATTGAAGTAAAATATAGGAGAAAGTAAAGTCAGAAGAGTCCATTAACAAGGGCTTTCTTCTGTCTACCATATGATACAGGGATTTCTAAGAACATCTGCAATCAGTGAGAAGACAATGCCAACCAAACCCATGCAGGGAAGCAATACTAAGAATAAAGAAGCATAGCTAAAATGGCTTCATCATGAGCAATTACAGCAATGATCTTGCTTAGGTATGTCAGGGAAATATGAGTCACTCTACCAGCTTCAGCCAAACTGTTCTGATTAACCAACAAAGGAGTAACCTACTGGGTCAAAACTGTTTAATTTTTTTCATAGTTTTGTGAAATATATTTGAATCATTGTTTTCATATTTAAAATCTCCAGTACATTTGAAACCAGAGTTGACAGAACTGGAAGACATTTTTGGAATAGTTAGTAATACACATCATATTTTAATCCCATAAAATTTGAGAGTCTTAAAAGTCTGCACTGGCACCTTTGTTGATTTCAGAAGAAATAAACAAGGCATTAAAAAAATAGTGAATGTCTTGTCTCTCACGATTTGATGCAACTTGGCATATCTACACTTCATGCTTGAGTGTAAACTAGTAGCAATTTTATATTGTACCTGTACAATGCAAAATTATGATTACAACATGCTACATTCCAATTTACCTAGGCTTGGTAAGACACAACACATGGGCATGTTATGCACTAACTGTTGCAAAGTGATACTGCTGGCAAGGTACATTGTATGGAAAATATTTGTCTCCCATCACAGAGATCCAGTCCACCATAGGCCATACTAAATATCACAGTAGAGGAAAAAGTAATCTTCAAAAAGGTAAAAGGAGAGCTACAGACAACAAAGTTGCCATGATATGCACATATTTAAGTACTCCATTCTCTACTTTTTTTGTCTATTAACAGTGTTTACATTTTTCTTTCTTTTCACTCTCTAGTTGGTGTTACTTTAGTTTTAATTTTATTTTTTCTGGTCTTTGCAGCTTTCCCAATTAGACTGCAAATCAAAACAAGTCCATACTGAACTCTTCCACTGTTTAAACCCACAGGACACTAAGAGCAGTTTTTCAATTACAAACACACTGAGATAGGCTGCATTCTTGATTCTAGCCCCACTCTAATTACTTCTGCCAACAGAAATTTGTTGTTAGGTACATGAACAAGAACATGCTTTCAATGACTTCCTGGAAAAACGTTATTGACACTGACAAGTCCTCAATCTAGAGACCTTACATTTTTCAAAGACAAATAGAAATTTTGAGCCTGAAAAAACAAATTTTTTCCCTAATTGAACTGTTAGGATAGGCAGTCCTGTGAGTCATGCCTTAACATCATTGTATCGTGCTATCTGTGCTGTGGGTAGGTTATTGGTGGGGAAAAAAACACTCTAGTCTCTTCCCCTCTCACTCTTTCAAAAAAAACTCCAAAACTAACTCAACCATGCATAAACTAACCCCTCAAAACCCCACAGTTCAATGAAGTGAGCAAGGAAAACAAAAAAAAGAATCAATCAATATATCGAAAACAAAAAAGTAAACCATTCCCTTTGTTCTCAGTTCTGTGGGTGCAGGTACTCCTGTTAGAAAATAATCTCCAATTGTTCACTTCTTTGACAGGCACATATATGTGAGAATTCAGTCTGCAGAGAATGAAAATGTCACACACACCTTTAGGCTTTTCCTGTATAGCTGAGTTTGATGTAATCTGATGGCTCACAGGCATGATTTAGAATTATCGTAGTCATGTTCAATACCTGACATCCCAAGGACTCGCTGGTGACCCAAAAGCATAAAGTATTCTGTGTACTCTCTTTTATTGCTTCTTGTTACCATGGAACTAGTAGAAAACAGTATACTTGAAGAAGTTTAAGAGTTTATTAGTTTACTATTTTTATATGATAAATATCAAATATCAATAAGGAAAAACCCTCAAAAGAGTTATAGCTTTAATTTCTAAGGGAAAAATAGGGAAATTTTTTATTGATGCTCATCTTAAATGGCTGATTTATACTGATATCCACAGACATGACATTTTTTGTTCTTAATGAGCATGATCTACACAGTTTACTTCATATTAGGAAAGGAATTTTGTCCTATTCCGAGGACAAAAAAAAAATGGCCACTGCTTTTCCCAATTCTAGTTTAATACATTTCAGATATAGCTCACATCCATGATTTGTAGAAAAATACTTCATTTACCCTGAAATGTCCTGTCTTTGTGTGCAATTATAACTGTCCAGATTTTGAATCTTATTCACATCATGCCTCTAGCACAAACCACTGCTCCAGTCCTGCAAACATATGTCCATGCCTCACTTTACATAACCTCACACATGCCTAAATTTACGTAGCTAATCTGTGCCACCGAACACAGATTTTCTGAGAGGAAAATTAAACGTATTTATCAATAGTTTGGGGAACAGGGATTCCTAAGAATGAGTCCAGGAACAAAATCTGCAGTGAATGTAAGCTATCTAAAAAGTAGAACAGTGTTTTTAAAAAAGCATGCCTGAGCTATTGTGAAAAAGACAGGCTCACAGAATCTTATCTCACAAAGCATTGCTGACAAAGATCATCCAACAACATTAGGTGGAGAAGTCTGCAGGGATGAAGTGCTGTGATTACAAAAAGAAGAGAGGAGAAAAAGAAAAAGATGGGACAAATCAAATGTGTTATGTTTGGCAAATTGTTTGGAAGCAAGCCATCTTTTTCTTACTGTCACTGCTGGAATAAATGCGAGATGCTTTCATCTGTAACGGTGTTTTCAAGTCTGAAAAAAAAAAAATTTCCCCACACAGTTGCCAAAATTATTACTTAGGAAGGAAATTGAGGAAACAGCAATAACACAATTATAACTATTCACTCTGCACTGACAAATAACAACTATCTAATTGCCATCACTGAGTTTGAATAGAGCAGAGGCTTTTTAAACAGCACCTTTGTCATTGGTGAACGCTAGCCTTGTAAGCCTCTTGCCAGTATCCACTCCTCTCCCTAGGGCCATAAGTAGATGATTTATTTACGCACAGCTTGTTTGCACAACTGGAGGTGCTGGCCTGTGAAAAATTACAGATACACATTTGGGGGTTTAAATTATGAACATCTCATCTAAGGTACCTTAGATACAGCTAGCTGTGTGAGCTGATTTCCAAAGCTACAGAGAGCTTCACCTGAGTGTCTGGGGAAGACAGCTGTTTTCATCCTATTTCTGCCTTTTGTGTGTATGTGTGTGTGTGTGTATGTGTGTGTGTGTGTGTGATTGTCTTCTGCAAAGACAGTGTACCTGAAGTGACACATCCTTCCCCAGAGTTTATTACCTCCCCTTAGGTAAGCAGTAGCCAAAACCATTTAACATCCAAAGGTTATATGTGGATTCATATGAAACAAACCTATACCTCTAAGCCAAATACTAAGAGACAGCTATCCACTCAATAAAAGTCATTGATCCTGAACATTTTTTAGGAACTGAGGCACAGGTCTCTTTTTTGTTCATTTGTTTTAAATCCACCTTTTTCAGCCACCAGTATTATTGTGATCATTGCTTTCATGAACCACCTGTCACACAAAATAAGAGATAAAGAAAGATACTGAATGTGTTGTTATTAGTATTAAAAACAGTGAAATATTTTTGTAGATGGATTCACATCTAACTGTCTCCAGCTATTATGGGTTTTAGACCCTACATAATGTCCCTGGAATTTTTTTCTGTCAAGTGTCAGGATTTAGGCCCATCCAGGGACAAAAGACCACTATCAGATTCAAGTACCACAGATCCTGGAACTCCCAAAGGACAGGAAGGGCTTAATTGATGTTCATTGTCCTGGACAAAACAGACAAGGCTATTCAGCTTGGGGAAGAAAATAAAACTTAATTTAATCTGCCTCCAACTAAAACAGAACAAACAGAAATATCCAATGGAAAAATAGTACAGAGTAGGGAGAATGATGGCATTACAGCCAGCTCTTTAATATCACCTTTTCCTTACCCCTTCTCTCTTCCTGGGCTCTGAGCCCAGTATTGCTACCTCCTCCCCCCCACCATAAGCAATGTCGGGGGCAGAGAATGAGGGGTGCAGTCACTCCTTTCCTGATGTCTGCTGCCACTTATCTCACTCCTGAGGAGAAGTGCTACTCACCAGTCCTCCCTTGTTCCAGCTCGGGTCTCCCAAACACTGGGCACCCCTACATGGGCTGCTCTGATCCCAGTTCATCTTCTTTGGGTTGAGGTCTAAACTGCTTGCTCCCCTCCGACCTGGAGTCTCCAGCTCTAACCCCCTCTATCATGGGGTCTCTACTTCTTATCGCAGGCTGCAAGGATGTCTCTGGTCCAGCATCTCTCCTTCTGTCTTTGCCTAACTGTGGGGTCTGCGTGGTCGCTTCCATCTTGCCCTTGCCTTCCACTTCCCTCCACACACTTCAAATTCCCATGATTGGCCCAGCTGGGCTGGAGGTGAGTCTAAAGCCCAGAGACAGGGGAAAGTCCAAGAACTCTTTATCGGGCCTGCACTGCAAACCCCTCCCCTGTTACCAAGCAAAAGCAGCTCCTTGCAAAACCATGACACTAAGGTGGGCAGTGATACTGAGAAATCCTCAAAAAAAATTTTAAACAAAACCAGTGAAATTCCCTGAAGAAAAAAAGGTTCACAGTGACCACTGAATAACTTTTATTGGAGTATTTAATTATTAATTCAGCAATTCAGGTAGAGGTGTTTGTCTTTGAAAGGCTGTGGTCCCATTCGTTTTGACACTACTCACTTTCTCCTCTATATTCTCTTTGATCATGTGATGTTTCACACTTAACAATGAAAATTGTACTGCACAGCACATTAAGTTGCTTATATTCTACTAGGTGGTATTTCTTCTCTTTCATCTGTGAAATGTTACACTCTGTTTCCTCACATGGATGAAATACATGCCTCTAGGAGGGAAAAAATGGCTTTTGTCTCTGCAAATATGTTTTAAAATACTGTAGCTTTGACAAACATACAGATAAAATAATATTTCTGATAGACAAAGCTATAAACCCAATGCTGCACATGTTTACTAAAATGAGAAATTTTACTCTTCAACTTGTGCATAATATGCACCATAAAATGGTTCCAAACTGTTTTAAAAGCTTATGCATTTGGAAAGATTACACTGTTCTACCATCAAAATGTGTAAGGGTCAGAGCAGACAAACCTGTAGGTTGTTTGCTAAAACCTTGAGAAAGCCTATTGACAACACAATGAGAGATCAACTATTCTACTACTACTGGATGTATTGTGACCGTTGTATGTCTAAGACCATAAAGAAGACCATAGGCAAAAGTGTAACGGTGGTTTAGATGCTACTAGATTATTTCAGTCCTTAGTTTTTAAGTGTATGAGTCAAAAGGAGTCTCAAGGTCAAATCATACTTTTGGTTAATGTTTCCTGACTGATTGTGTAACACTAGAATTAGATACAGCAACGTCAAAATTTGGTCTTGCCAGATATTCAGTGTGTACTTTCCATATCCAAAATATCTGGAGATATCTATATGGCTTAAATATGACAATCCTCATCAATCATGAATTTTAAAACATTGCTACACTAATCACCCCTCTGATTCTGACAGTTTATTTTAACCTACTGTTTTGCATTAAAATGATTGACTCTGTAAACTTCTGTAGAAGCATTAGCTTCTACAAGTTATTTCCTATATCTTTTGAAGATTACCACTAAATATAAAAGACGATTACTACAAATTGTGACTTAATGACAGCCTGTCTTCAGAGTAGAAACAAAACAGGGTTCATATGGGTGATTCTGTCTTACAAGCATTTATACAAGCATTTTTTTCAATATATTTACATGGAGCAATAAAAATGAAACTCGATTTGCTGCAGTGTTCAATTTTGATTAAAAAGACGGTGATTGTCATGAAGTAGAAATAACTCGAAATTGAAATGACCCTTTCAACAAACTGTGACTCTTCTGATAAAAACAGTTTTGTTTGTATCCCTACTTTCCTCTCTGTCTCAGCACTTTATTGCTAGCCTACATGTAAAGACCTCTTTCGAGTAAAGCAATGTCCACAATTACTTACTGGTGATATGTAATCAAAGAGCTTTTTCATAGTTTCTTTCCTTGGTACAGAACTGACCAGAGAATGAAAATTCCATTTCACAACAAATTTTGAGATTTTTAACATCTGTTTTTCTTCTTGATTCTAATAAAAATCAATTCTGCAAACAGTTTAAGGGGGAAAAAATTATTTAGACTGTCAACTTGATTCAGTGCTTGAAATTCTTTATTTCTTTATTTGTGGCTCTTTACTTTGAACTGACACAAAAAATTCACAAAATCTTTGGATAAAATCCCATTTAAAGTAACCGTGTGGCTATGAAACCTCATATCTCTGTTCCTTTCCTATCTTCCTCCTCCAACCTCTCCCCAAGAAAAGCTTCAAAGATTCTCCTGAAGAATAAAGCTGGCCAGAATTTTTGAGTGAATAGTTCCATTTGAGCAAAAGGCTGAGTATGGAACATAGAGATTTTTTATATTGAATGGTACAATATTATGTATAATCTTACAGTATTTTAAGAGACAAACCTCTATGTACAAACCAGGTTAACCAGGTTAACTGAAGATTCTACAGCTTTTGAGATTCCTTCACACAAAATGTACCTGAGGAATCAATACTGAGACCAAATCCTTTCAGCGTCTTCATTAAGTCACCTGGATAATGGGAAAAGAGTACATATACCCTCAGAATATGTGTAGGCGATACAGAAGTGGGAAGAGTGGCAGATATATCAGAAGGCCATGCTGTCATCCAGAGGGACCTCGAAAGGCTGAAGAAATGGGCTGACAGGAACCCCAAAACAGTCTGGGGAGAAAGTTTGACAGCAAACATTAGACAAACCTTGTTCTGAGCATCCTGTTCTAAATTATTCATCTTTGAGCAGAGGGGTTGAATTAGATGATCTCTAGAGCTCCCATGCAGCCACTTGTGTTGCATTATTCCATGAAAATTAATCAGGTCCTGTATCTAATGCAAAGTCAAGTGCATTACTGTATTAAGATGTCCTAACAAAATAAAGCCTTCAAAACCAAATCTTCTTCCTTTTAATGTTTTAGTTTTGTCTGTTTTACCTGCTGATCTTCAGAATTGTATTCTTTGTTGGAGATACAGTTTAGGAGTGTTACCCTCAAGAGCATGTGCTTTTTTCTAAGTGAGAGGACATTATTTAGACTTTCTCAATTAGCTGACCTGTTTCTTCTAACTCTAAATATCAGCAGAGAAATTTTAGAAAGGAGCCAAATAGCAGTGAGCTAGACTCTTTTGCTCACCTCACTTGTAGGTAATCCGTTCACCAAGGAGCTGTCATCTGAAGTCAATCCTCTAGTTTAACAAAGTGCATGCAATCTCAGAATTGTTTTCTCAGAGGATGCTGCATCTAGCAAACAAAGTGAACTGAAGCTTATTCACCTGTGGGCCATTATAACAGTGGCAGCTTGGTAGGGCAAGAAACATACAGCAAATTTAATCTGCAACAAACAGGCTAAATCTATTTGGCATGGGAGAGAAGGAAGAAAGAACAACGAAAAAACCAAACAATCCAAGAGCTAAGAATTAAAGGCAGAAATGTCTCATAGGAAAAGCTTTACTCTGTCTCTAAGAACAGGACCCTATTTTATTTATGGCACGGTTTTGGTGTTTTTGGGTTTTTTTTTCCCCTCAAGTGTTCTTGTTACTTTGCCCCACCATGCTCTCTAAATTGATTTCCAGCAATAGCTGAAGAGCGTAAACACTCATTTTTTTATTTGTAGGATGTCAAGGTGCATGTGGGTTCCCTCTAGTCTACCTGGAGGGAAAAGGCAGTGGCCTGTGCAATAAGCAGACAATCACAGAAATACTTTAGGCCTTCGTGATTCTCTTGGGGGGACAAAAAGCTTCAGGCTTCTTCAACCTACAAGAAGTGCAGAGAGATTCAGGCCTCAGTAGCTCTGTGCTAAATGCTGCAGAGAAAGTGAGATACTCTGAGAAATGCCAAGGGAAAATAAGAGAAAGGTTTAAAATCACTGGGACAACTTCCATGAATTTGTATTTATCCTGGGTTACAATCATATGGCTAGTGATGACGACATATTTCTATTTTCTAGTCTGTTGCAGAGATCTTGACTATCATCTAACAGTTCCGTGACCAGCATAGCTTTACAGGTACACTCCAAATCTTCCTCTTCAGATGTTAACCACTTTCATTGCTCTGGTGGAGAGTCTCCATGCAATGTTTTACAGTTGTTTCTGAGTAACATGATTTATTTACAATGCAACAGAAGCTGTGTTATTTCAGAGGTGAACCAAGTGAGTATATTTTATCCCACATTAAATGGAAGAAGAGGAACATCACCTATGGCACGTTATCTTCTTTGACATTTTTGCAAAGGAATTACCTATTAGCTATCTATATGCCGTCATCCATTCAAAAGAGCAGGAATTTTCAAATTTATTTCTCATTCCCTTACTATATTCAGACACACATATTAGAAAACATAAGGTGTACAATTGCATTTTGCTTGTTTTACTGGCATTTCTTCTGTTATTCTAACATCAAAGGCTGAACACAGCTACAATAGAAGGGGCAGTGAGAGCATGATATCAACCAAACTGATCAAAACATGAAGAAAAATCATGGAAGGCATTCTTTGGAGTGAAATCACTCCTTCACAGACTGATGCATGGGAATGTATAACGAAAAGAGGAAGCTTACAGGTAACGTTTCTCTTTGAGAGGCTTCTAACTGTTTCCATGCACTCTGAATATCATAATTTTAGTCTTTCTTTTCTCTGTGTCTCTTCACTAAAGAGGATTGAATTAAATGTCCCATGATACATCTTAGTACTACTTCCATTAAAAAAGTTAACTCTGGAGTGACGTAAGACCTTTTCATTTCCATGCCCTTTCTATCTGCTTTCTAAGAAACTAAATATTCTGCCTCTGAGACTCTGTAGCATGTTTTACAATACAAATTTCTAGGTTTCTGCAATGCATAACATCCCAGCTGCTCTGGCACAGGCTATCCCATGATCCCACCTACACCATTAACTACTTCTGCCATCTCACTGTGACTTTGCTTTATTCTTCATTGATTTTGCCTCACATCTTGCATTGTTTCCAAAACACTTTCAATATTTCTCATGTTGAATATCAATACTCTTTGTTATAGACATTGTGCATATCTCTGATTTTGTCTCTTCTGCTACATTTGTTTCAACCTAGGATGGAAGCCATTTGGGGAATGTTACGGGAAACAATTAATTTACTTTTCAGATTCAGTTGTATGTTTTGCAGATCATATCACTGAACTCTCACTGGGTAAGTTGCTGATATACTCCTGTGGCAATCTGTTTCTATGATGCCTCTTTGTGCTTCTGAGGATATACTAGTAACACCTGAGTGAAACCTTTAAGTTTACAGTATAGGAGCATCCCATAAATTAAAATAAATATCTGCTCAATTATGTTCCCCAAAACTATCTACTGTTTTAAATAAAACGGTGTTATTTAGAAATAAAATTGTGCCTCATAAAAATAATTCAGAAAATACATACCTGTTTTGTTTTTGGTTTTTTTTACTAATAGATATAAATTACCCATCATTCTAAACCTGATATTAATACTAATATTGGTATCACACCACTGAGATGAAATCCCTGCTCGTGAAGTATTATCATTGCAGACATCTGGCAAATTGGTTGTTAACTTCTCACACAAGTGAAATGCCTTTTATTATTACAATATTCTGTTTCAACAGAAGAGTGCCCATTTCCCAGTGATGAACAATTTTAATGATTTTATGTAGAAATACAGTTAATGAAAAATAATGACAAGAGACTTCTGAATTCATTTTTTTATTCCCATTCCAGCAGTACTCATTACAGTATCACAAAATTATGTCTTATAAAAATGACACACAGGTACACTTCAGTCTTTGTTTCAGGCTGCCTGCTATAAATAGGAAAAATTGCACTAGTATCAGGAGAATGTCCTATAATGCTTGGATTGTCCAGTAAATAGAAGTATAAGAATAATTTATTCTTTCTATTACATTTGGCATATGCACTATCCGAAGCATTCATCTTTTCCACTTACAATTCTCTCTTGGTATGAGCATCCGAATGAGGAAATGAGAGCCCTAACCTAGCCTAAATTATAAAATCAGGCTAATACTATTTCTAGGCTTAAGAATATGCATAAAATACCAGAGGTACAACTGAAACCTCTTATTATCACTACCATTCTTAATTTTTTTTTTTCTTAGGCACCAGTATGTGGCAAAAATTAAAAATACAGTGAAATACAGTAATATATAAATGTACATGCTTGATCAGCTTAATGATTTATTCAGCTCAGTATTCTGTCTTTAATAGCAGTTAAGGACAGATGTTTCCAAAGAAAGTATCAGGACTGTATGATCCAGTAAGCTGATTACCAGGCACTTTTTTACCCTAAGTTCTTTAATTTGAGGGGTTCTATTACATGTTAAAGTGTGAATGCTTATGTCTCTTTTCCTACTATATTTTCCACAATATGGAAAAATGTTTTGACATTCATAGAGGATCAGAGATTTCAAAAACTTGGCTGTTCTTCAGCCATGAGTAAGATCCAGATTTTGATCCTTGTTCCCAAGCCACCTTACTTTTCAAGGTACAATGTTGTTGTTGTTGTTGTTATTACTGTTATTGTTACTGATATTGTTGTTGTTACTATTATTATCTAGTGTAAAACAAATTATGGGAAGGCATAAGATGTTGGAACAGCATTATGACAGTATGCACTGGTTTGACACTTAACATTCACAACTTTTCTTACTATTCTAAAGTGTACTTTTCTTAATACACTGAACATGTTGATAAATTTAAAATGTATCATTAATTTCTGATAACTATATTGACAACTTCAAAGAAAGAGATCCTTGCATTGATCAGTTTGTGTACAGAAATATTCTAGCATGCATGAAAAGGCACCACCTGCACAGCATTTTTTTCCAGCAGGTGGGTAGTAATAAGCCTTTTTATTTATTTCAGCCAATTTAACTGATTCCAAAAAGTATGGTTCAGTGATCTGCTTCGCCTTGGATGGCATCCACATGGTTTCAAGATAGAGACAGATTTGTTGTTTTCCAGTCCCATAGGATAGTAGCTGATTTTAATGAACTTTCCTTACTGGGTTAGTACTTTGTATTTTCTCAAACCCCTGCAAAGCACTCAGTCTTGGGAACTTACGACTTAATTTATCAATTTGTTCCAGCATGTCTCACTAGAGAGCTTGCAGGACTCTAAACACAGAGAGAAGGAACAAAACAACCCTGCATGATGATAAAGTCCAATACTTTGCTGAATCGGATTGCAAATGCAATAAAATCTGAAACAAAGTACTTCTGGAAAGTGTGCAATTTTTCCATGTGCTAGAAAGCACACAATGAAGTCCAAGTGGCATACTGTTCTTGCACTGAGGAAATGGAAGAATCTCACAGCAATCTAGTGGGGTCCTGGTAAAAATGTAGTGAGAAAATTATGAACTGAAAAGAAGACAAATCTGGTGAAGAAGAGAAAATACTAATTTGGGGGATGCGGGGATTAGATTTTGAGTAGTAGCCTTGAAATTGTAAATGTAATTTCTTAGCACACACAATATAACTACATATGCACTTTAATATATGGCCTTTAAGAAACCTTATTTCTCTGTAGACAGATAGGTTGCTTATTTTCCTGTTGATATTGAACAAATTACCATCTATGTTAAACTCAGTTTCAATAGTAACTTGTTATTTTACCATTTCATCAGTAACAAGAAGTCTGTGTTGAAAATTTTTAATGAGACAAATATTTTTCTTTACTTTGTCAAATGAATTGACAGAATTCTGTTTTTCAATAATGCAGCAATTAATTAAAGTTCATATATAGTGACATTAGCATAAAGGCAGTTTTCCATGCTTGCTGTGGTAGAACATAGGACTAACAAATTCAAAATGTGTACCAAGTGTCATCCATTATTCTTTTAATACTGTCATCTCATCCTGCCAACTAACAAGTCCACTAACACAAGATCCTAAATCATATGTAAGCTGAAGCAAATACTCTGAAGTCTTAACTCATAACTGCTATTTGCAATAAATTCTATTAAGTTATATCATATTTCTGTGAGGATAAATATCATCATACCATGAATCTTTTACTAAACAGACATTTCAAAATTACCAGGAAGGAGTTGCCATTCTGAATCAGACAAGACCATATTATGAATTGGGATACAGTTCATTACTTGTGAGATGTTACACAGCATTAAGGACTTTCAAAGGCTTAATTTGACATGAAGCCATCAAATAGTATAAAATAATGTATAAGAAAACAAACTTCAAATACATTTACTTTCCAAATAGATTTGAATTTTGCACATGTATTTTCTTTCTGACCCTGTAAAATTGGAATATGATAGATGGATGTTACAACAAAAAGAAATATCAATATTAACCTCTATGTTTTTCTTAGTCATTTAACTCACTATTAAATGTGAGGAAAAGAAATACTAAAACTTTTCAGTACTGCAGTTATTGTTACTGAAAAATGATAGCACAAACACTTTTTCTATACTAAGCTTATAGTAAAACAGCACAAATTATGTGCTACAATTTATTTGGAGAATTTGGCCTTTTCTGTTGTCCATAAATTACTGGTAAGAATTCAGAATGTTTTTGTATAAATGTATTTTAGCCCTTGAGTTGCTTGCAAGCTGTTTGTGTTTGAAATATTTTTTTCACTGAAGCCTCCATTCAAAGTCTATTTTTAATAAAATTTTAAAGTAATAGCTCTCCTCCGAGTGTGCTCAAAACCATGTTAGAGGAAGTTTTTCAGCTCAAAACATCTCACATTTTTTCCCTCCAGTTTCAAAAAAAAGACCATTTGGGTGTCATCTTCAGTACTCACTGAAAGAGTAAAAAATGTACATAGAGATACAGTAATGCCAAAAATATACTGTGAGATGGCTTTTTGTAGTCTGTGAAGAGAACTACAAAGGACAACAAATGAAGCCAGAGCCTTCCCTAAGCCCTTTGTCTATTCAGAGGAGTAAATGGCACTGCTGAACTACAGAGAAAGTGACACAAATATGAAGAGAAATCTGCTGTTCATAAGAGCAGAGAACGGATCATTATGGTTTTGGACATGTATATAATTGGTTACCAGGAAAATCTTACAAATTCTTTAATCACTCAGTCTTTATTCTTCTCCTTTACCTTTGTTTCAGATCATGCTCCAGTTCTGCAAAAACTTACAAAAATGTGTTGAATGTTAAACCTTGTCAGAAGTCTCAGCCACCTCAGTGGCTCTCTGCTCCCAGAAGTGAAATATATTTTTGATCCTCACAAGTCTGAGACTAAGAAGTTATACAGTCTGAGTCAGGAGCTTCATTTATGCTTCAATCTGAGCATTGCTGTAACAAACCAAAATAAGTTACATATAATAGTGTATTATATAATTAAAAATAGAACTAGTCAGATCAAGTGTTAAGAGACCTTTACTTGAGAAGTGCTGAAAACTGAGGTGCAGAAAATTTAAAATCCCCCAATCTTTTCTGTTTAGCTTGTGCCACAAGACTGATTATCTCTTTTTTTTTCTATAATGTATAGAAGGTGCAGGGAAGCTGTAGTGTGGGATGTCAGCAGCATACAGGGCTGCCTGCAAGACAGCTCAAGCTATTTGGTTCTGTTGAAATCTATTACAAATCTCTCTTGGCTTCCAGCAGTCTGGGATTTCAGCTCCTGAATTAATAGGAACAGAATGAAAACAAAGTGCCCTGCCAGAATCACCCCTCTCCTATCTGCACATCTGACTTGCTGTAGTCTGGAAATGAATTAAAGAACATTTTTTTTCAGAGAGAACTACATGTCATTCTGAGGTGAAATTGTTTGCAGATGATTTCTAACTCCTTTTTGGTGTCATTTGAAGAATAACAGACTCTTGAAGGTAGTTTTCCTATATTTATTAATTTATCCTTTTCCTCCTCTACATGGGAGTACTCTTCTGGAATAAAGAACACCTGCTTAGGGAAAACAATGTTTATTCTTGTTTCTGCTTTACTGTGTCAGTGGATATAGGGTCTTTAATGGAAAAGAAAGTTTTCCTCTCTTAAGATTCTACTATCAATAGTTTGATCAAGCTCTTTCTGTGTGTAATAACTCACCAGAGAACTAACGGACAACAGAATTAGCTGTGTAAGCCGTCTAAAGAAATGATATGGAAGGTAGTGTAAGGACAGGTGTCAAGTTCCATGCTTGTAAGGAACCATCAACCAGTGAATGCAAGCCTTTGGAAAATAAGTGAAGTAGTTTTTCTACAGAAATATTTCTGGTTACTCTGTGAAAATTCATATTAGCAACACTACATTATTTGAAAAAAGGTAAAAGTCAATCTGGGGCATACAAACTAGAGTACATTTTATACAAATGATAAAGAAGGTAAACTTTCATTCAATGTTGGTAGGATTGCCACTGAAACCTTATGTTCAGCTTTGGACACCACTTTTCTGGATAAACATGCACTAAATTGAGAGGAAGTCCAAGGCAGACCAAGAAGACCAAGTGGTGGTGTAAAAATACGACTTCAAAGATTGAAGAGAATTTTTCTATTTATTCTGCAAGAGAAAGATGAGGGATTGTAGGATGACATTCATCAAATTTGTGGTAAACTGTAGAAACTAAGTAGTTTGTTCTCGGTATCTGTGAGAAAAGGACAAGAAGTATTTGGTGAAGAAACAGATTTAGGTTAATTTTGAGGAAGATTTTCCACTCACAAGATTGATTCACCAAGGAATCAATTCTGTGAACTTTCCGTTGCTGGGTGGTTTTGAGCACTCATGTTAGACAGGCATTTGTCTTGGAAAAACTTCTCACATTCCTTTCCAGATTTATATCACTAAAGTATAAATTCGTTTCACTTTTTTCATTGTATTTTATTACAATTCTGCAAACCTTGAATAAACAGTATTAGTGAAAAAGGCACAGGCTAAAGCCATAATCCAGTAATATAGATTTAAGAAAATATATGTATTTTGTCATAAAGTAAAACGCTCAGATAGTAATCAGATCTAAGTTTGACAAAAGTAGGGTAAAGTCAAAATCAAGTAGTGGTGACAGTGCAGCTGATGTACTGGAAAGCATGAGTAGCAATTTTGTTTATGTCGAATGAGTCATGACTCAATCATGTCCCTATTACTATCTTTGAGTAAATTATTAGTGAAAAACAGAGCCAAAGGCAATAATGATGATTAGTGTAGTGAGGTTCAGTGCAGTAGTAATTAGGATTCTGTGTTTACTGTTTTGTGTTGTGTCTACAGCACCACATCGAAAATGCAGTCACTTAGTATTTCATTCTACTGGAAATTGACAGACAACATCACCTTCACTTTGCATCCAAAAAAAAAAAATAGAGTCTTGAGAGAGATCTCCTTCCGTTTTTTAATCCTATTTTATAGAATTTAAACTAAAATTGTCTAAATACAATAATAAAAATTGGTATTGACTATATTGGTATTATTATGATTTGCAGGCTAGGAAGTATTTTGCATTCTTACTTGTGACACAAACATTTTACTACAGAACACCAAATACTTTATATAGCTCTTGCAAACATGTCTCACACAAATGTAAATTCTCATAATCCACTTACTACAACTAATTTGAACTGGCAAAGTGAGGTTCAAAACACCAGATTTGAAGTCTTTGAGCATCAAATGAAAAAACAGTCTGTCAGTTTGAAACACCATTGTCAGTTTCCTCACCAAAAGTATGTATTTAAAGTTTGAAAAAGTTTGGAAGCATATGGAAATTTGAACTTCACAGTTAAGCTTCGTCAAATATTGACAGCCACTGTATAAAAGGTATAGATTATTCTGCATATAGAGATCATTCTGTATAGATAGTATATATTGCTACTGGCCACATGCTGTAGAATTAATTTGAAAGTAAATCACACGAGCAGCAATAATATAAACAAATGACATATTAATTCTGATATTTTGTCTAAAGATTCTAACTTGAAATTCTTTCTTTACACTTATTAATGCATAGCATTCCATAGATCTCAGAATTTAACACACATTAGCATCTAACATGTTACTAATAGGATGCTAATGTGCCCTTACCTTTCATTTTCATAGCAATCATTGCAAATTGCATGCAATTTACATAATAATTAATATAATAATTCACATTAGAATAATTGATGTAAAAAAGCATACATAGGTATATTTTTTGCTTTAGTAATTATAGGTGCCTTGAAACATGAGACATTGATACATATTCCTCTTTAGTTAATACTAGATTGGATGTATTAAAGCATGAGATCTAAAAAGGAAAAGACAGTTATAGAGTTGCAGTTAGTGTTAACTTGAGCGTTGGTGAGTTTTATACTTTCATTTTTTAAGACAGTCACGACTGTCTTGCTTTTTGTTTCAACAGCTAGATTTCTAAGAAACTTTGGCTTAAAATCAAATTGCAAGCATTATCAACTCTCACTAATTCTGATTCCAACTCCTCAGGACTCAAAACTCCCATTTAAAAAAATCCTAATCCATGTGCAAAATAACCACAGGACTTCTCCAAAGCCGTTTTTACCCAGTGTGTATTTTAAAGCGCAGTTCTATTCAGAGCAGGAAGAAACAACAGGTTTTCTCCCCATGTGGATAGAATGTCAGTTCTGCTCCCTTCAGTGAAGAAAATAACTGTTTAACACCTTTTATTTCTACTGGTCTTGAAAAACTAACCCCTCTGAAACAGCTGACACATGACTTGTTATTACCTGGGCAATCACAAATTATTTGCCCAGTTCTCACTGAGAGACCAAGCAGTCATGTGAATACGATTTCATTAAGATGGAGCAATAGTTGGAACAAAAGATATTATCTTTTTCATGTTTTTTAATGGGAAAAATGTAATCATTTCTGACTTGATTTTTGGATCAGTTTGAGTTTGAAGGACTCTAAGCTGAAAAACTGTCTTGTTTTTCTTCCAGTTAAAACAAGCACTTTCCATTTGGAACCAATTTGAAGACAATAAATGTGGAACATTATGATGCTATTTCTACAGAACTGCTTTTCCAGACTGGAACTACACTTTGAAGTCGAATTTGTCAAAACATGTCAAGAAAGTGATGAAGTACCAATGGAGTCAGTACAGCAGAAACTGAGGTGAGCCATATCCTTCCATTAAGCCACCATCACAGTCTGAATCTTTTCCCTGCTCTGAGAGTGACAGGAGATTACTGAGGTTCAGCACTGACAGCCTACCTAGGGGTGTTCATGGGCACAGTTTGTCTTGGCTTGCTGCTCAGAAATACAAACATCAAATGAGAAAGGCCATTTCATGCATGCCACTTCTCTGACTATGGTAACACTGAAGGAGAGGACTCTATTTATTATCTCATATAGTTGATAGTATTAAGTTTATAAGATAGCCTTTGATTGCATATTTGTTTCTCCTGCTGCTTTGCAGTTTCCTAGCAAGCTCTGGAGGTCTTTTATAAGTGAGTTCTGTTCTTATTGAAATAGTAGGATAAAAGGAAGTGGGGAAAAAACACAACCAACCAAGCAAAAAAAAAAAAAAAAAAAACCAGCAAAAAAAAGACCCCAAAACCCTAAACAACAAACATTGCAGCTATGATTACATATGATAACATATGTTTCATTGAGAAACAATAAAATTATTTATTTAGATGCAAATTAAACTAGACAACAAGAACCAAACATAAAAAGCATCCCAATGCTGGCTGCAGGAGCAGATTTCCGTGGGCAGATGTTCATGTCTGACATCTAGGTTTTCTTCACCATAGATTTAGAGAGTGACATGAATAAAATGAAATTATAGACTCATTTTGATTGGAAAAGACCTTTAAGATCATTGAGTCTAACCACTAACCTCTCACTGCCAAGTCTACCTCTATCTGTCCTCATGATTTTTTTTTATCTCTTGACTGATATGCAGTCATAATTTAATTGAGGGTAATGTCCTATTGTTCATTACTCGAGAGAAGAGACAAATCTCCACCTCACCATAATTCCATTTCAGATAGCTGAAGACAGTGATCATGTCTCCTTTCAGCCTCCTCCTCTCCTGACTAAGAAAACCCAGTTCCCATAGATGCTCTTCGTAAGACTTATTGAACATTCTCACTGCTCTGTGGGAAAACAAGTGACAATACTGACTATTTACTTTGCGTATATTTTTTAAATGATCACCTTAGCTGGTGTTTCATCTTTTTACCTACTGGTTATTTCATGCATTTCAGTGAGAGCAGAGATGGGTTAGAATCTCCTAGTAAAAGTGTATAAATGCTAGCTAGAAAATGAAATCACTATTATTGTTAGTATTAAGTAAGTTTCTTGTCTATTTAAATGAGATTATTCTTACAGCTAACTGTATTTAGTAGATGTACTATATTGTATGTTTGGAAGGTGAGTATTTCCAGTTTGCTATACCCTGCTTTGAACCTCTGTTCTTGTAAAACAATTTACAAATTTTAATATTGTCTCACCTGCTTCCACACTTGTATTTGAAATTATCATTGTGAAGCTCAGGCAATTAGTTTCAAGATACTGTTCAAATACTGAAGTTTGTATTGCAGAGTATCTAGTTTGAAGAGAAGTTGGAAAGAAAAAGAAAAAAACATGGAGTCTCAGACATTAACTGAATCTGAATATAAGAACATGACACTTCTCTAATATAGCATGTCATTGTATAGCAAGATACCATATCAATACTCTTCTGTTGTCTGTGATAATAGAAATCTTTGCGCCTGTTATATTATTTAAGACTATAACAGAGTTAAAACTTGGAAATGTAATTTCCTTGGGAAGAAAATTGCCTGCATATGTTGATAATACAGGTCTGCTGTATTTGTCATGTTTTAACTCTTTTATAAAAGAATTTAATCATGTATCCAAAGTAAACTAAGGGTCAGTATTAACAACATGGATTTTAAATTCAGCCCAGAACTGTAACAGGTACACAATAAAGTGATTGAGGCTAAAAAGAAAAATCAGTGAACTATAGAATTACATTAATAAATGGGTCTGAATGAAAATATGGTATTTCTGGAGTTTGAATGCATGTTAAAGATAAAATATATGAGAATAGAGACAACAAAACTATGATTGGTTGCCCTATCTATTTCATATTTACCACTACGTAAACCAAAAGCTGTGTTTGTGAATAAAATTCCATGTGTTCCAAGCCCTCTTTCTGGCTGTAGTTGCACAGCAAATAAAACTGTGATTCTACTGAAACTGAGAAAGTAATGTCAAGTATTTCAGCAGGGTCATAATTTAGTGATCTTTAGAACAGACAAAATGGGTTGCTTTAAGAAAGTCTGCTAACGTTTGCAATTCAAACAGATATTTCTTGTGGAGACAAAATGAGAGATCACAAAAGGTTCTGGACTTTGCTCTCAGGTCTTCTCCTCAACAGAAATTTCATGTAAGAGATACATCATTCTAGGATCTGGATATTAAAGCTCAATGATTCTTCTTTTCAGTTGAGTGCTAAAATAATAAGATGAGAGTTAACATCAAACTCCTGTCAAACTCTGGGACTGTGACAATGGAGTGCCACATTTGACTCTGGTGCAATCAGGCTGTAGGTCTATTTCTTTCTAGAGGAATAGCCTACCTACCTGACTATTATACAAATGTAAGCAGGACTAGCAAACTCATGCATTTGCAAATAATAGAAGCCTTCACTAACCTGACAACCTGCCTCAGAGCTGGGCTTCAGTGGGAGACTCTGGTTCATTCTACTGAACAGGCACTTTAAAAATCATTGTCCTGCAAGGAAATTTTTAAAGGAAGAAGTGAAATATTTACTAAATATAGACATCACAGGCCTAGGTATTTTTTATACACCATCTGCCTGGGACATGGGAGGATTTTAAACAGACTTCTGAACCTTCACTCTAAAATAAAAATAAAATATAATTTTTTTAAAAAAAATACTTTAAAATAAAATAAAAAATAAATTAAAATACTTTAAATAATAATACTTTAAAAATAAAACATCAGGTATCATAACAAATATCATGTATTGTAATACACATTTCGTAATCAGGATTTTTTTTTCCCTTAAAGCCTTTCAAAGTGTATACAAGGATATGCATTTTTCAAGACACAAAATCATATGTGCATTGTGATGAAACACTCAGGTAACCACTGTAACATAGATAGCAAGGTATAAGTAACAGTTAACCAGAGACACCTTCAATCCTACTGAACTTTGGTAGGTTCTGTGATACTTCCTTTCTCCCTCCAACTTCATCCCTTGCGTTTCTACATACATAGAAATAATACAGAAACATAGATAAGTTACAGCAATAGGAAGGTGATTTATGCACTAGCACCAGTTCGCAGGCACATCACTACCAGATTAGTTATTCCACAAACTGGTTTTAATTTTTCACAAACAAGCATGTTAAGATTATTTAATTAATTCTCATTGCCTAGTATAATAATGTCACTAGATCCATCTGATAGTAACCTCTTTCTAAGGTGACATCTTCACCTGATCTTGTCACTAGAGGATGTATGTGAGGCTCGGTTACTGGAGATAGATTTTTCTTCAGAGTAAGAAAAAAAAAGAAACTAGAGATGTTTTACATACTAAATCTTCTTTGAAAATCTTCAGAAGATGCACTGAAAACTGTAGGTTGGATTGTATACTTGATCATATTCATCTGATTTCACTGAAAGTGAAGAACTAAATGTACTGCTTCTATGAGATACAGTTGTGCAGGATTTGCCATGTAACTTTGTTTTCCTCTAATAGATCTGAGAGGGAGAAAAAAAGAAACAAACACCACAGCCAAGTAAGTGCAAAAACCAAAAAGTACTTGATAAAAACAAGTAGTTCTATAAACATTATATCAGCCTGGGGCTGTTGCTGTCATCTACTAATTCAGCTGGCTTACACTGAACACTTTTACTTGGGGAGGTCAATAATGTAAGCCTTATTCCTCTTTCTCCAGATACATATTTTCAGAAACTTCTTGCAAATTACTCTGTATTTCACTAACAAATGTATCCATATAGGCACACAGAACATAAGTAGTTTATGCCCTTTAGAAGCCAGGCAAAAAATCAGAGGTGATCCATTCTGCAAACTCCTGATTTTCTCAGTTGATTACATTAAATCTTAGATTTTGATCGATTTAATAATTTTTACAGCACTTTACCTTCAAAGTTCTTCCTTTAGAAAAGGGCAGCAGAAAATTTATGGAAAATAAAGTTATGCTGAGTTCAGTTTTATTTTATAGCAGTGGAACTATTAGTCTTCTGAAATATAAATTACAACCAGACTGAGTGTTTAATTTTTTTAAAAAATACAAGTGGAAAATACCTACTCCAGAGATATTTTGATGAAATGTTTAAATGAGGCAGAAAATTCAGTAAAGATCATAATTTTTTACCTGATTTTACCAAAGGTGTTGTTTTTATTATAGCTTTGTTACACTCTCTTGAATTTGTTTGGTTTTAACAGCAACACACAAAACACACATTAACCACATGGAAACTTTCATCTTTTTGATGAACTAAACATATTCTCTTTGTTTCTCTTTCTCGCATCATTGACAACAGGCTTTTGTGTCCAACTGTGATAATGTCCTGTGTTCAGAACATACACATCATTGTATGAATCTAGCAACAGGCATTTGACATCTTGATGGCTTTCTTGTCCTCCATGAGGGGATAAACAAACACATACATATGCAGCCATGCTTAAATGGAGAGAAAAACTTGTTCTGACTAGCAGGGCTTTTGTACACCTGTTATATTTAATACATATGTCAGGCACCATCTGTTAAAAAGACTCTTTTTGTTCACTCCTTATGCTTTAAACAAGGCATAGAAACAGAGTACTTAGATGCTCACACATTGCAGAGGTAAAGAAAAGTGTGCTAATGGCTATCCATCAAGGCCTGTGCTTTCAACATAAAAACTACATTAGAGCAAAAGGAGATCTAAATCAACGGATTGTTCTGTTTCCTAGTTGCTCACTTTATTTACCCAACACTATGATGAATTCACATTACTTTATTTGCAGTGACCTAACCACAATGTGACAATGCACTAATTGCTTTAAAATATTGTGATTAAATATTCAGTTGGGAATTGCTGTTGAAATTAACATTTGTTTTAAAGAAGGCTTTGTCCTCATGATTTTTTTTATCTCTTGACTGATTTGCAGTCATCTTTTAATTGAGGGTAATGTTGTGAGCTATTGCCTGAGTTTAAAATACTCCTTTCATATTTGTCCAACCATCCTGATTATTAGATAATCTGAAAAACCAAACAACTCAGACAATTTCAAAATCTAGTTATTTTGGAATTCCTTTATGGAATGTAACAATAGATACATTGTGTACAAGCCCTTTTTAGCTAGTTTGTTTCCTATTTTGAACAAATCTAAATGAATTAAAACCTCTTGGTCTTTTGTTGAAAAGTGTTAGGTATTCTACCTAGAGAATATTTTGAGGGCTTTTCCTTCATTGCCAGCTGACAAGTGGACATAGCCATAGGTATTTACTTTGTCTACAGTCATTTCACTGTAGCATTTCCTTTTAGTCAGTCTTGGAACCTCAAAATGTTTTGGGTGACAGATCATGACTAACTTTCTTTGTATGAGATAAGGAGATTTTTAGTTTCCATCCAATGCAAGTGCAACAACTCTCATTACACCCTTATTCTTCCCAAAGATCCACTTTATTATTCATTTAGTTGTGTGTTTTAGTCAAGAGATTCCCTGAAGGAAGCCTAAATGAAAGAAATAAGAAAGCTGGTTTAAATCAACCTTTTGTCTGTATGCGTATCAAGATAGACCAAAATTATGAAGATTTCTGACAATTGTTATCAATGAGTTTTTGACTGACTTTCTTAATGTATGAAGTTATGAAAAGTAATGTGAGACCTAATTGATTTAGTAAAGTACATGAAGAATGGTTTTCTTCTAAAATATCATCTTTCATGCACTTAAATCTGGACCAAAACTGAGCAATTATTTTTGCTTAGTTTGTTTTCTCTTTATCTCTGTTGTGCTGAGTTGTATAACTGAAGTAGCTGACGTGCAGAATAGTGATAATACACTTAGCGCTTTAACTGCAGAGAGTGAAGTCCTGCTGACTGATTGTGTTACAGTAACAACAGCGAGCTGAAACCTATCCAGGAGTATTCCCATTCCAACTAACTGCAGAATGATATTTGATTGAAAATTGTTGTATATGCTTGAGTAATGCTACTTTGCTCTGTGTAAGCAACCCATATCTGGTAGAGAACTGACTCAAATAGCATGTTTAGGGCTTAACTGCTCTAACAGTTGGAGGCAGATAAATAAAACCTTTTAAATATCAGGACTGTTGCTTTTGGCATTTAAGTCTACATATGTGGAGATCCATCTTGACTCCTGATAGAGATCTTCTTATTTCAAGCTTCCATTATTTTTTTCTGAGCTGCTATGCATTGGAAAAGATATCAGTTCTGGGTTACATGCTCTATTATTATCCCAGTTAAGAGCTCTGTTGTGATTTTACTGTAGGTGGACAGCTAACAAGATTGTACATGAGTCCTCAGAGCTACTGAAGATCTTAAGTACAATGTCAGTAGTGATGGAGGCTGTCTCTCTCATGATACATTTGTAAACAGAGCACATTTGAAGGAAGAGGTTTACCTGTATTCTGGGCATACTCATCCTAGGCATGTTTCAAGCCAAACTGCTGGCCCAAAGCCCTGCATCACAGTAATTCAGAATGAGAACATTTGACATTTTCTGATAATGTAGAGCCACTCTGCTGCCAAGAAAGTAAAGTTCATGAGACCAAACAGCGCTAGCAATATACAACCTAACTCCACTATAATGAGTAATGTCCTACTCTTCTGGGCTCTGCTCCCAGGACTTTTTGTACCATCATTGCTTCCAAAAATGTCAGAGATAGTTGTGCTAGTACTATAGGAAAATGACCTCTCTAGACAAAGAGAGGAGAGTAGTCAGACTTCAAAGTTAGTTTGGAAAGGATAAAAGCAAGATACTGCTGCCAGATTTAGGGATTTGTCTGTGATTTGCTTAAGAGCAAAAACATATGTATAATCCCTTAAAAGCAGATATGTAAGGTGCTGAAAAGAAGTAGCTGTCTAGCATTTACTTTCACAGGTAAATAAGAAAACCACCCTCCCACTTTTGATGTGATATGTGACTTCTGGAAGTTTATTCTTGCACCTTTCCAATGGCATTTATTTTAGGATGTCTCGATGTATTTTAATTTCTAGACTGATTAGAATTAAATTACTAGAATTAAAATGTTTTCCCAAATCCCTAATGCTTATCAAGAACCTAGATAGCTCTTTTGGCAAATTATTCTAGATCTTGAGTGTTTCCGTGTGGAAATCTTAAATATAGTCCATATTTTATAGATGTTGGAAATACTAAGATATGTTCAAAACGATGAACTTGTGTTCTAAAGTTATTATGTAATCTCAAATATATGAAAAATCATTTTAGAAGATGGAAAGAGAAGTTGTAGGTGACAATTATTTGATATTCAGGTTTGCAAAGTGAGTAAAGACAGCAGTGTTTAATTTTAGATTGGTTCCTGTCTACACATTCCCTCTTACTTGAGCATGACACACTTAACATCTGTGACAAGCTAAATACAGCTTTAGATAAGTTGAAGCCTAAACATGTCAGGAATCTCAGAATAGGAAACACGTTACTCTGACTGAGCCATGCAGTGACAAGGAGTCTTTCCACTGATCTCCCCTGTTCTGAACTTAAAATGTCCATTTTATGATGGTTCATAATTCATATACCATATTGCTTAAGGCTTGCCTCTGGATAACCATCTTTTGACCTAGCTATTTTTAACCAAAAGAAGAGGATCCATACACGAACTGACATTCAAATAATGTTGGATTGGATCAGAAGAAGCTTGAACCAAGGGCCTGCAGAATAATGATAGGATCAGAAAAGAGACAGAGGAGGATTAGTTGAATAATAAATGAGGTCCATATTTTCTGTCATTCATGACACATTCATTACAGAACAGATGTGTTTATTTCTGATTAATTCCTTTTCTATAAAAGGAAGGGGTTTGGCCGGATTTTCATTCAGTGTAATTTTTTTATGCTATTTCTATCTACTTCTGCACAACTACATGCTAATCAAATGATTTCAAAAAAAGTGGAAAACCACCTTTCCCAGTAAACACAAATGATTCATTATGTCACCCATTGCTATTTGTACACATTTAAAAATTACTAGTTTAAGAGAAATAATATGTTCAGTCTTAAAAAATTAGGTTGAACGAGCATGTTTAACACACTGGCATCATCACTGAGATGTTCCAATTAACATCTGGCACAAAAGCTGGCAGTCAGAAAAAAAAAAAAACAACAAAACAAGCACAGATTGTTGGTTTACCTCTCAGTACATCATTGGCTGTAGCCTCTTCCTAGGCTATTTTGAAGACAAAAATGTTACCTTTAACATCTGCTGCACAGTATTGGGTAGATGACGATGCATGGGTATGCCCATGGACAGGTCATATATTCCTTCCTTGTGAATCCACATGTTCAATTGCAGCTCATATGACATTATGCTTCTTGAGCTATCATTTTCTTTCTTTTGTGTTTTAGTGGTGATTTTGTTTGCTGCCTGCTGTGAGATTTATTTGCATTTTCTTAATATTGTGCCTGGATATCCTGCATTGTTGATTTTTCATAAATAATTTTTCATCTAAATTCCCTGATGCATGAATACTTGGGCAATAAATAGAGATAGCAACTTCAAAGCAGAGATTTTAATTGTAAATGAATACATAAAATTGATTATCTCAAGGGCTTACTGATACAGCACTTTAATGTTGTGCTCCCATTATCTCACCACCTAAGATCTGAATCAGTCCTTGAAAGTGCTTATCTCCATTGTAAATAAAGATTGCCTAGGGTAAGTAGCCTACAAATGTAAGCATTTCAGTTGCATTAAGTGGACTAAATTCAGGATCTAGGCCTCAGAGTTTGTTTCATAGATCAGAATAACATATCTTCTAAAATGACAGTTATTTTGTCATTAAGTAGTCTTTTACCTCTGACTCGTGTAAATCGTGGAACAGCTACTATGGAACTAATATATGAGTTCACAAAGATATGATCAATCTATCTTGGCTCTTGCCTTCATCTGAGGTGAAGAAAAATCATACTAGGAGGTTTGAATGATTGTCAAAATTCACTAGTAGGAATAGCTTTTCAAAAATTGCTTAATTCTTTACTAGTTTCTGATTGAGATTGATAGATGGAATTAACGTAACCATGTCCTATTAAGTCTGCTACTAGATATGGAAGTAGACATAATGTTATCGAGTTCAAGAAGAAAGATTTCATCTTAGTGCCTTTTCTAATATTATAAATTCAAATTAGCTGAACTATCAGTTTTGATCTTCCATTAAAAAAAATCCCAAAAATAACAATGTAAATAAATTCTACAATGAGTTTACTAAGCATTCATTACAATGTATAGCCCTGATTCCTAATCTTAATGTGATAAATAGATGACAGTCCTGGTAATCTAGGATATTTATCCTTTTAAGGTTAATGAAATAAATAAAATATAAGATGTTCTGGGAAATTTTCTAACTATGTAAATGTTTCTGCACTTTCTATTGATGCAAACCAATGATATTTAATCATGATTTCTTCTAAAAATTGACAAATTAAATTACTAATATATTTATTAGAATAAGTGGAACATTATAGTGTAATGAATGAAACCTGTGTCATATCTACTTAAGAAAGTCTGTGAGTAAGAAAGAAGATTTGATTTCTGTAAATAAAAATGAAAAATTCATCACTAGCAAGTGGAAAAGTATTTAATGGAGTACTTTATTAGTCTTTAGATTTGAGTTCTAAGCCAGTGTCATGGTTTTGCCCAGCCAGCAAGGAAGAACCACGACAGTCTCTCACTCTGTGTACCCCATTTAGCCCCACCCTTTTTAGAATGGTAGAAGCCCCAGCAAATTGGGAAGAAAAAGATGTTGAAGAAAAGGATGTTGTGGATTGAGACAGGGCAGGGAGGGCTTGCTACCAATTATGGTTCTGGGCAAAACAGACTCCAGTACTCGACTTAGAGAGGAAAGTAGGAAAGTTTATTCTACTACCTACAAGACACAGAACAGAACAAAAGCAAAAGAAGTAGGATGATGAAGAAAATTACAACCAGACCTCCCTCCCTCATCCCTCCCTGAACCCAGCTCACTGCTGCTCATATCTCTACCTCCTCCCCCCTCATCAGCTCAGTGGAGCAGGGAAAGGGGAATGTGGTCAGTCTGTCACAGACAGGCTCTGCTGCCTCTCTCTTCTCAGATGAGGATGACTCCTTGCATTCTTCCTCTGTTCCGATATGGGGTCCCTCCCACGGGACACAGTCCTTAACGAACTTCTCTGGTGTGGGTTTTTCCCAGCAGCTGTGGTTTCTGCTGATACAGAGTCCCTCACGAGGCACAATCCTTAGTGAATATCTCTGGCGTAGGTTCTTCTCCACGGTTGCAGCTTCTGTGAATATGGAGTCAGTCTCTAACACGGGACACGGCCTCCTCTGGCTATAGTCAGTGCCCCTGGCATGGGGTCTCTAATGAAGTGAGTCACTGTCCCCCGATGTGGGGTCTTCAAAAAAATGCAAACAAATCATGGCTTCACAAGTCCTCTCCATAGAATACAGTGGAGCCTCTGCTCCAGCACACCTCCTCCTCTCTTCCCTCACTGACCTTGGGGTCCACATGATTGCTTCTCTCTCTCTTCCCACTCCTTGCACCACCACTAGCCAAGAAAGAAGAAGGGACAGAAGAAGGAAGAAACTAGAAGAAGCCTCCTCTTCCCGCTACTTAAAAAGTGATAATGGAGGCATCTAATTGGCTCAGCCCTAGAAGTGGGTATGGCTCAGAGCTGGGAAGAGTTTCGAGCAACTTCTTACAGGAGTCATCTTTACAGCCCCTTTCCCCTTACCAGAAATAAATAGCTGTCATGTCAGATCATCACAACCAGACTGTAGAATATATACATATATGTGTGTGTGTGTATGACTACAATAAGCAATGTAATCATCTTTTGAGATTATGTCACTAAAAGTCTACATGGAGGATTTCCTTGAATGAAATGGTGGATCCTGAGTAACAATGTCACAGATTTGCCCATGTTAAACTGAGTATTGATAATTCTGCAGGTTTATACAAATAGCTTAAATCATTATATGCTAACTTTGACATTGACAATATGTGGACACTTTTGCACTTTGGGAGTTCTGAATTCACCAGTAATAAACAGCAGTTAGTCATACCCTGATGAAAACAACACTAAACTCAAATGTGTGAAGCCTTTCTGAGTCACACACAGCTGCTGTCACAAACAGATCAGACTTATCATGCTATAATCATAAAGCTTTCAAAAGATTTAAAAAGAAAAGTTCACATAAAATTTTAAAATTTCTTCATAACCATAATTTTGAAGTAACACTAGATTGTTATTATTATGGAAAAGAATCTTCAGGACTGTTTGTAGACTCTTAATAATACATGCTCACTTTTAAGAAAACGTTTTGCTCCTGCAGCATTTCTTCATTAACAAATCTCTGATTGCCTTTTTTTTTTGGCATTTATTTTTCTCCTCTCTCCTGGTGTTATTCCATCCACAAGTACTTAATCATGGCAAACTGTCAACAAAAACCTTAATTTCTATATGTTTATAAGTGTCCAATCATGCTGGACATGTAGGATTCAGTTTAAGACACGTAAAATTAGTGATCTGAATGTAGATGACTAAATAAGTGACAGGTAGGTCTGGATATTGTCAGTACAGATCCAGTTCATTTTTTAAATTATGTGTCTTGAACCATTTTACATGCCCCTACCCTGTGATTGGTTTGGTGTGACCCTGTGTAGGGGTAAGAGTTTCTCAGCTTGCTTATTGTGCTGACAGCCCCATGCGAGATATCTTGGGAAATCTGAAATAACACCAAATATCCATGTTTAAGTGTCTGATTTCAGCTCAGGATGAGATAAATCTCCTCAGTCTCCACAGTGTCTCAGTAAGTACAGCCACTGACTGAATAAGGGGCTTAGAGTATGACAGAATTTGTTATGATACAGGTATCCAAATTCAAGTCTCTAAATATAGGCATCTAGTGTCCATCTCAAGCCCTATGATATACATGAGGCACCTTGACTGGCTAGTTTACATGACAAAGAACCTGAGGGAGACCATGATCCTTCTGGAGGGACAGTTAGACGTCAGGTAGACTATGCATGGCACTAGAAGTCTGAGCATCTTATATGAGGTCTAGAAATCAAAGAGTCTTGAGTTGAACCCAAGCTTCATGACTTCTTCATTGTTCTGCTTCTTTTGTTCTATAGCTGTTCTGGTTAATGCTGTAAAAGACAACATAAAAAGTTTCTATAAATATCAACAATAGGAACGCTAAGGAGAAACTGCATTCTTTATTGGATGCAGGGGAAAATGCAGTGACAAAGGATGGGGTACTTAATGCCTTATTTGCCTCAGTGTTTAATAGAAACACTGGGGTACCCAGTCCCCTGAGATGGAAAACAGGTATAGGGAGCAGAAGGAACATTATAATCCAAGGGGAAATGGTTAGAGACCTACTATACCACTTAGATGCACGTAAGTCTATGGCCAGTTCTGTTGAATATCTTTATTGATGCTGTGGATGAGAGTATGGAGTGCAAGATTCAGTCAGTTTGCAGATGCTACCCAGTTGGGCAGGAGTATTGATCTGCCTGAGGGTAGGAAGGCTCTACAGAGAGACCTGAGCAGGCTGGATTGATGGCTAAGGCCAACTGTATGAGATTCAACAAAGCCAAGTGCTGGATCCTGCACTTGGGTCACAGAAATGCCAGGCAGTGCTACAGGCTTAGGGGGTGTCTGGCTGGAAAGCTGCCCAGCAGAAAAGGACCTGGGAGTGTTAATTGACAACCATCTGAATATGAACCAGCAGTGTGCCCAGGTGGCCAAGAAGGACAATGGCATCCTGCCTTGGATCAGAATTAGTGTGGCCAGCAGGACAAGGGAAATCATTTGATTGTCTGCCTGTTCTCAGCACCAGTGAGTCTCCACCTCAGTTTTGGGCCCTTCACTACAAGAAGGACACTAAGGTGCTGGAATGTGTCCAAAGAATGGCAGTGAAGCCAATGAAGGCTTTAGGGAACAAGTCTTAAGAAGAATGGCTGGGGGAGCTGGGGTTGTTTAGTCTGGAGAAGAGGAAGTTGAGGAGACACAAGATCATTCTCTACAATTAACTGAAAGGAGGTTGTGGTGACGTGGGTGTTGTTCTCTTTTCCCAAGTAATAAGTGATAAAATAGGAGGAAATGGCCTCAAATTTCACAAGGGAAAGTTTAGATGAGATACTAGGGAAAAAAAAAATTACCTAAAGGGTTGTCAAGCATTGAGACAAGCTGCCCAGGGAAGTGGTGGAGTCATCAACCCTAAAGGTATTTAAAAGATTAGTAGATGGGTGCTTTGGGACATGGTTTAGGGTTAGGTGCAGCAGTATTAGATTAAAGGTTGAACTTAATGATCTTAAAGGTCTTTTCCAACCTAAATTATGTCTATGGGTCTCTAGGAGCCTAAGATTCAAAAACGTTCATGAAGTTATAGCAAATCAGTACACTATACTATGCCAAAACCAGATTTACCAGAGAGACAAGGGAGGTGCTTGGCCTTTTGGCAGTGTCTAATGAGAGCCTTCCTCTGACTAATATAATAAGGCAAAGAAAATATCACTGTATAACACTTGCAAAAATCACACCTTCATTCAGATATTTGTATCTGCTTTTGATCTGCTTTAATCAGCAGGTAGGAGGGTCAGACTAGATGATCTTTAGACGTCCCTTGCAACACCTGCTGTCCTATGATTCTCTGATTCTATGAATCACTATGCAGTTGTGAATAAGAGAAAGCCTGGTTCCCAGTTTGAGTTCAACTGCTCTCATTCCTAGGACAATTGTTTACTGCAGACTTATTTCAGACCTTAGAAAAGAGGAGGCTGTAATGCAGCAGTGTCTGATTTGAGAAAATTCAAACCAATATATGTGTATAGTTGTAAACAGATACTGCAGGCTGTAAAGCAAAACCAGACCTCCTAGAGCCATTTGGGGGTATTTCTGTGTTGCTTTGACATTCCAATAATCACTTGTTTTGTCCACAGTTCAAGTAGATAAGAAACAGAAGAGGGAATCCTTAGGCACGGTTTGCAAAGTGCTATCTTGGCACTAGACCAGCTACTGACATGGCTTCTTGTTTGATTTGGCAAAGTATACATAACAACAGTGTAATGGTACCATATGTTAAAAATGCAATCAATCACATGTAAGTCCAAACTCTGTAAATTTAGTGTCCTAAAAAACAATGAAATTGTGCATGACAGCACTTGCTTAGGTTACTTCTAAACAATAATATTGCTAGAAATAATTTACCTCATTACAAATAAGTGTACAGATTACAAGAAAGTATGCCCAAAGATGGTAAGTTACTCTACAAAAACCTAAGTCCTGATTGGATTTTTCCTTCAGGTAGTAAGACAGAATGTGGAAAAACACATATTTGCATCTCTTACAACTTCTGGCTCACTGGAAGGGATCTTTGCAGACCTTACTGTAAAACCGATTTCTCGAAATATCTAGCAGATATGAATATAAATAAAATATCTAGTCTCTTAAATATCATTAGCTCAATAAAAGAAAAACTGTTATGGTGGTTTGAAAGCAGTTCATAGGATTCTGACATAATCCTGCAACAGAACTGAAATATTTCTGATGCCTTGGACACCAAATTTAATCTCTCTAGCTCACAATTTTATTTGTAAAATTAGGATAGCAGTATTTAATTGCTGTCCATAGTGGATATAGTATAAAAACTCAATAGCTTATACAATGTTTTGATTATGTAGAATTCTATGTTAAGTGCCAAGTGGTATTAATATTTTTTTAAATAACAAAAACTTTGCATGTATGTCATGTCTTCCACTTCTGCAAAGAAGCAGGAAAGTATTGTGTATGAGAAATGTTTGCAATATAACTTCACAAGCAAAGCAAAAGCCAACAAGAACACAAATACCACAAACTATTGGAATCAAATGAGCATACTAAGTGGAATATACTTAGATTCGAATTGCAATAACCTGTCATGGTTTGACATGACAGATGTTTCTGGTAAGGGGAAAGGGGCTGTAAAGATGACTCCTGTAAGAAGTTGCTTGAAGCTCTCCCCAGCTCTGAGCCAGACCCACTTCTAGGGCTGAGCCAAGTAGATGCCTCCATGATCACTTTTTAAGTAGCAGGAGAGGAGTCTTCTTCCTGTTTCTTCCTTCTTCTGTTCCCTTCGTTTTCTCCAGCAGATGGTGGTGCAAAGAGTGGGAAGAGTAAGAGAAACAAACATGTGGATCCCAAAGTCAATGAGGGAAGAGAGGAGGAGGTGTGCTAGAGCAGAGGCTCCCCTGCATTCTATGAAGATGATTTGTGAAGCTGTGATTTCTCTGCATTTCATTGAAGACCCCGCATCATGGGCAGTGACTCATTTTGATGAAGTCCCTTCATCAGGGGCAGTGACTCACTTCATTAAAGATCAAACATTAAGGGCAGTGCTACTCTTCATTAAAGACCCCATGGGCAGTGACTATGGCCAGAGGAGGCTGTGTCCCATGTGAGGGACCCCATATCAGCGCAGGGGAAGAATGCAAGGAGCCATTCTCATCTGAGAAGAGACAAGGCAGAGATTGTCTGTGAGGGACTGACCACATCCCCCTTTCCCTGCCCCACTGAGCTGTTGAGGGAGGAGGAGGTAGAGATATAGGTAGCAGTGAGCTGGGTTCAGGGCGGGATGAGGGAGGGAGATCTTAAAGTGCTGGTTGTAAGTTTCTCATCGTCCTACTCCTTTTGCTTTTGTTCTGTTCTGTTTCTTGTAGGTAGTAGACTAAACTTTCCTACTTTCCTCTCTAAGTCGAATACTGGAGTCTATCTTGCCCAGAACCATAATTGGTAGCAAGCCCTCCCTGCCCCATCTCAATCCACAACATCCTTTGTTATCTTATTCTTCCCAGTTTGCTGGGGCCTCCATCATGTTAACAAGGGTGAGGGTGAATGGGATACACCAAGCGAGACTGTCATGGTGCTTCTGTGTGAGCTGGGTCAAACCATGACATATCCATACATATTATTCTTGAAAAGAGAAGCTGATTCTAAAAGCTCACTAACTTTTGTCTGTGGTTTGAGAGCCAGTCTCTAGTTCAGGAAGATGTTTTCCATTTTGGAGAAATCAAATGAAGCTGATTTCAGCATTAAACCATAAATCTCTATATTGAAATAGACTTTTTTGGAGTGGATTTTTCAAACCATTCAGCAATGTTAAAACTCTTCCAATTGCATCTCTTGTAAAACTCCTAATAACTTCAACAGAGACAAAATTATTGAATAATATTAATCACACTTGAAAAGTTTCTCTATCATATTGTTGAATAATAGTTTTATTTTTGCATAATACTTCATGCTCTAGCATTTCCAAAATCAATATAATTAGTTTCTCATAGATCTCTGTGTTGATAGTCTTCTCTAACATTCTCTCTGATGCTGAGAACAAAGAGAATATACTCCATGTGTAGTGTATGTTTCTACAGGAGCTAGTGCCAGCCTATTTAGGGTTTTGCAGAAAGTCGTATCTACACCAAATGATGTCTCTAAAGGAACAGGAAGTTGTTAAAGAAATTGAAGCACAGGGGTCATCTTCTTATATCAGTTGAACAAGCACAATGCTGTGTTTTACATCATCAGAAGACTCTGAACTACCTTCTTGTGCAGGAAAGACCAATAGAGGCCATGTTACAGCAGATTAACCTGAAGTCAGCAACAGCATGGATAACTGTAACAGCATGCTTCAAAAAGGAAAACATCCCCCTGCAAACCAACTTACCACGGTCACTTGAAGATCATATCTGATGGGTCTAAAAAATCTCTGAGTTGTCAAGACACCTAAAGCAGTTACTTCTCCATACAATCACCTTATAATAATTGTAATATCCACCACAGCCTCCATCCATTCCTCCTGTACAGTCAAGTACTCCCTGTAACAAAGAAAAAAAAAAAAACACCTCTGCATGTTTACAGGAAGGCAAATACAGATAGCTGACATCCAGCATACTATGTCAGCTGAGAAAGAAAGGGTAATATCTCTGCTTCTGAGACAGGAATACATAAAACTGTGCAATATAATGATGCAGGTGATATCACAACCATAGAAAAGTTTCAAGCTTTCTTACTAGTATATTTTTTATTTATAGATAGACACACATGCACTCACAAAAGTATTTGGCATCTGCTTTGAACAGATGGAGTCCTATAGATCTTCAAAGGAAGAGCCTGTGAAAAAATAGACAAAATAGACAAAATACTCATTTAACATTCTTAAAATGCTCTATGAAAGAAATAAACTACTGAAAAGAACTCTTAACCACATGTCCAAACTGACTCACAGCTCCCAAATAAGCCATCAGTACCTTAGAGTCAGATAAAGAATAGCCTGATCATTTTACTTGTGGTAATTTGAATACTCAAAAATGTTACTGCAGTTACTGGGCAATGACCACATTATAAAGCTTTTATTCTGGAAACTGAAGGCATCAGGATTATTTTTGAAAATGGAGTTTGTAAACTTTCCATGATAGAAGAGACTTTTATATAGAATAGGAACGTCAAGCAAAACAACATCACACTAGGAAACATTGACATGGCTGACTTTTACTATCCACTTAATTCTCTGCACTCAGTCTCAAAAATTTCTATCTCAGCTTATTTTGTTTTACAGCTATATCTCTGTGAATCCAAAATAAAATCTCTTTACAGTTCAAGGAAATCTCCAACGTGGATTATAATGACTGCATAGAAATACATATTTGCATAACAAAGTATCTATCTTGCTATAATCCTAGTTAAGAAGGAATTTGGTTTTTTTGGAAGATAATTCACAAAGTTACAATGTAAAAATGTAATCAGAGTTGTATTCCTTTTTTCAAGTTCAGTAACTGCAGAGGAATTTCCTAAGTGAGCAAAAGGCAGCAGCAGCATGGAAAGACAATTCAACTTGGAGATGTAGATCATAGCTTCTAGAAAAGTAACTAATGGCAAAGTAAACATCTTCAAGCTGTCAGTAAATGTACCTTTGAGGATTCTGAGGGATTCTAAAAGGTTTTAAAGATTAGACATCATAAGTTAGGTATCATAATTTGTCCCCTTTGTCATTTAAAAAGTGCTATTTATCCAAGCCTATTTGTCTGCCTTCTATAAACCCTTCTTCCAGATTTCTTTGAAAAAACCTGCATGAGGTCCGTGAGTTAGTAACAATTCTATTTTGTTGTGTTTTGCTCAGCTTACTCCACTCTTCAAATTTGTTTCAAGTAATACAACCAAATACTTAATTCTAAGGCTCATTTCCACCACTTAATTGGTTTATGATTAGTCTTTAAACATTTAGAACTTGATTCAGTTGTTTGCCCTGCAACCTATAGTACCACCTAAGACGCCTGATGATTTCCAGACTCTCCACACAGAATCAGCAAATATAACACAGGGCTTACAGAAGGAGACCTATTACCTCTGGAGACCCACCTGAGGCTTGAGCAGGATGCACCCATACCTTATACAGTACTACACATATATCTGTAGGCAACAGATTCAGGTGCAGAGGGTGTACTAGATGTGCTTATCTCCTTTCAGACTCTCTGCTATGGGTTCTGCAGTGGAGAAACTGGTTTACTCTCTCTGTCTGACTACAAAAAGTTCTTGCATTACTGTGAAAGAAGTCTCTTAATCCAAACTTACTCTCAGAAGAGCTCTTTTAGCCTATTAGCATAGAGCAACATGCTTTTTATACATGGAGTGCAGTCAGTTAAGTGGCTGTAGGACACAATACTTGTTCCTGACAGGGGTAGCAAAAGCACACACTTTGGCCCAGTTGGCCCTGACTCACTGTGGTCCAAACTAGCAACCTAGCTCATTGTCCAAGGTAAGAAGGATGCACTCCCTGGAGTGCATAAACTGCTCTATGATTCCAACAAAGTGAGCCCACGTGACTAGTACAGGCTATACACTTAAGTCTCTAATGAAAAAATGCATGAGGTTTTTCTTCCGTATTATATCCTTGGCTTTCTCTCTGGGTTTGCATCATGCAGGTGCTGTGCCAAAGAAAACAATCTAGACAGTGTTTTTGTCTTTCCAGCCTTCCAGTGTCGAGTGGGAATGTATAGAAGAATGCATTTGTAATATATTTAAAATCTGATTTCAAAAACCAATTTAGTTAGCTATCTCTCTACTAACAAAGCACAAACACTTAAAAGCAAGGAAATGAATAGATGTCATCACAAACTGTCCACTGCTACCTCGGAAATTAATGCATATATCTCAAGTGTAATGAAATGCATATTTCATTACAATATAGTGACCTTACTACTGACCCACAGAAAGGTAGGTATTATTAAATGGGAGTTTTTGTTATGTTGGTTTCAATAGTAAGAATATTTTCTTTAAAGGAAAGCTCTTACATGGACAGCACTAGAAGCAAATTATCTATTGACAGCAAAATGCCGTGGTAAGATACTTGTGGTACATTAAGAAACTGTATATATCCTCAAGTAAGGGCAGAAAAATGGTTCCAGTTCACCCAAGATTTATGGACAGATTCTCCCTACTGGATTTAATTGCCTCATCGAGATGCTACAATCAATACTTGAAATGCCCTTGCCTGGTCATCACAAGATGACTCCGATTACCTAAATTACCTGCCTATTGCGCCTACACTCAGGATATGGTCCACAGAAATAAATTAAAAGAGTAGGAAGCCATGCAGAGTGAATCAGAGTAGGATCATCTATTTCACCTTATAATCAAACTCTTCTCAATAAAGGTCTTTGTTCAGTTGTCGCAGCAGATCTGCTGAAAAAAGGAGCCTTCACTGACTTTCATAGCTCTAAGTGCAAGCGAGGGCTCCTGGCTCACAGGCAGGTTGCCAAAATCCTCCTTCCATAGGGTGTTTGGATGGTTCACGGGAAATTCTCCTCGACCTTTGGGATAAAAGTTGGAATCAGTTTCATTAATTTTAAATTGTTACCCTTTGTGCAAGTGATACTTGGAGGACTGTGAGTTCTAGACTGATCATTGCATAAGACCTGTAAGATATTTTTGGAAGTCCTGGGCAACTCTGACATTGCCTAAGCAGCAATGTTAGTATTGGTTAGAACTGAGATGCTTAGAAGAATTAAGCTAGTTATAATTTGTGTTTGTTTTTCATAAGGGCACACTTATGTTGGTAAACATATAATATTTTATACACGTATTTCATTTTGGTTTACAACTGAAAGGTTGTTTTGCAACAAATTGTATATCTCTACTCCTGGTAAAAGTAATATAAGAACACTGAAGCTGGTACAAATTTGGGGACATTCTGTTTGTTTATGTGCACAGAAAACCAGGTCAAAATTGTTTGTTTATTCTTTAGGCATCACCAATTTTAGATTATTCCTATCTACGCTTTTATTTTCTCTTAATTGCTTGGGATTTCAAAATGTATGACAGCTGCTGGCCTCACTGTTTTGCCTAGCAACAATGAGAAAGCCTTAAATACTGTGTTTCTGTATCTGGTATTTTGGAAGGTAGAAAGTTTCCTTTTATTTATTATTTTATTAAGATAAACAAATAAAAACTTGACATTTATCATTGTTTCATTTCTTTATTATTTTATTTAGACAAAATAAAAGTTGACATATGGGTTTTTTTAATCAGTATTATAAATATTAGCCATGTTCTGGCAGCACTTGAAGTTGTCATAATGACATGAAAGCCCTCCAGTCCTAGCTGCTGTGTAAACATGTTAAAATACACTTGCTACTGTCAGAAGAATCCTACACCCTAAAGAGAAAAGGGGAATAAGGAAAGGTTAGGTGAAGGTGTCTCATGTTGATCAGATAGTGTTGCCTCATTTCAACAGAATGATCCTTATGTATGGAGAGCGTAGTTGAAGTGTCTTGATCTTTGCAGCCCTATTTGCTTTCTAGTCTTTATTTTCACTCCAAGTTATTTACAGTGAAACGTAGTAGGAGAGGGGAATTATTAATAATAATAAGGAAGGAGGAAGAGACAGAGGAGTATGAGGAACGAAAACTCAAGAATAATAACAAGGAGAGGCAATATACTATATGACAAGCAATAAAATACAAGACAAATATGTCTCTGGAGGTACCAAAACTGTTGCCAATGATGTGCAGTATGTCAGCCTGTGCTGGGTTGATGATGACTGGACACCAGATGCCCACCAGATGCCTACTCTATCACTCCTCCTCTTCAACTGGACATGAGAGAGATAATATAAGGCTTATAGTTCAAGATAAAGACAAGGAGATCTCACTCACCAATTACTGTCACAGACAAACAAATTTAATTTGAAGAAATTAGTTTAATTTATTACCAATCAAATCAGAGCAGGATAATGAGAAAAAGAAATCCTAACACATCTTTCCCTCAACCTTTCCTTCTTCCTGGGCACAACTTTATCTTCAGTATTTCCATTTCCCACCCACAAGCAGCATGAGGAAGGTACATGGAATAGGGATTGTGGCCAGTTCATCACAGGTTGTTTCTGCTACTCCTCCACCCTCAGGGAGAGGACTCCTCACACTCTTCTCCTGTTCCACAGGAGACAGTCCTCCACAAACTTCTCCAATGTGATTCCTTCCCACAGGTTGCAGTTCTTCAGAAACTGTTCCATTATGTGTCCTTTCCACAGGGTGCAGCCCTTCAGGAGCAGCCTGTTCCAGCATGAGTCTCCCACAGAGTCATAAATCCTGGCAGCAAACCTGCTCCAGCATGGGCTCTTCTCTCCACAGATCCACAATTCCTATCAGGACTCTGCTCCAACATAGCCTTCTCATGAGGTAACAGACTTCTTTGAGCATTCACCTGCTCTGGTGTGCGGTCCTCCCTGAGTTGCAGGTGGCTATCTGCTTCCCTGTGGCTTCCATGGATGCAGGGGCAGGGCCTCACCATGGGCTGCACCACGGATGCTCTGGCACTTGCACTTCCTCAATCAGGAAGTGTAAGTCAGGACTGAGTCCATCTTGGAGCTGGTTGGTGTTGGATCTGTCAGACAAAGCTTCTAGCAACTTCTCACAGAAGCCACCCCTGTAGCCCTGCTGCTAATAAAATCTTGACACGTAAACTCAATACCCATTGTTCATCAGCAGCTTATATTTTCCTCCCTCCTGTGTTGACAAGACTTCTGTATCTCGTCTCTGACTCTTTCAGCTAAATTTGTGCTTCAGTTAGACTTTCAGCTACCTTAGCATCTGGACTGTTTATAATATGTTCATTTTTAATGTTCTCCTGTATTAAGAGTCTTCTTACACTGCTTCTGCCTTCCTTTAGCATCATCATGTCAACCTCATTTATTTGTGAAAGAAATTCCGTTTATGACAGTGTTTGTTTTTGTTGCTTCCTCATTTCTAAACTTTAATAACTAAACTCTGTTTCTGATCTCTTGTCTACATGTAGAAATCCAGACAAGGAAGGTTATAGTCAATATGGTTTTAATCCTCCTACTAATCTGTACTGCTACCTCTGACAAAAATTTGGAATTTTTTCTCATAAATTCAAAAGAATATGACATAATTACCATACTTAAATCAAATTACAGTTTTCTGTCTTGGATCCTGGTTCAACAAAGTCCTTGCACCATGTCTAACATTTAGCCTGAGCATAAATCTCATTAAAAACATACGCATGCTTAAGGCACTAAAATAGACTCTCCTGGCAACAGACATCTGTAACTAGTTAGAAACATTAAACCGTCCATAACTATCTTTCTGCACTGTGCTCCTGCTTCTGTTGCTGCATTATCAATCTTCATTCCTGTCTCTTTGTGCCTGGACAGAAATTGCTTTAGTTCCTGAAAATATAACTCACTCAAATTTATTCCTATCCCTTCTCTTCCTCCTTTCCGTGAATGTAGAAATCTTTCCTTTCTATCAGCAAGTCTCATTGAAAAGCAAACCAAACACACATCCTCTGCGTGTCATAGTGACTTTGAGCCCTCTTTCCTCTGTCTTTTGTAACTTCTTACCCTAGAAATTCCACATGCCCCTTGTAGGAAATGTGGATAGGGCATGATTTTCACCTTTTCAGTTTCAGGTTTTTCAGCAATGTGTTCTGTGGATCCCATTAATCGCTTCAACTTCCAAAATACAGTCTTTCACACCATGCCAAGCTTTTGAAAATATTTGTCTGCAATAGATTTTTTTAACCCCTTTTTCCCCTAAATTGATTCCTATTGTTATCAGCCATCTTCTCATGCATATTAAACGCCCTTCGGGTAATATTTTCTCCCCATTAGAGAAGTAAGTAAAGTAAGTAAAGTAAATCTTCAAGCTTTGATTTGTTTCCAAATAACTTTTTTTTTTCTTTTCCTCAGGTTCTCTAGATATCTAAATAAACTATATTCTATATCTACTATATATGTTATCTTTCTCTAAAGAGGGTTACTAAAAATGGTAACTCATACTTATTTCAGTCTGCATGAATTCTCTAAGATCTATTTGCACTAAATCTACTAATGATTTTTAAACTACCTCTTCTATTGGAATCCTTCCCTCCTATTGTATCACTATTCACAACCAAACATTAATAGCAAATTTGAATTGCAGGGCAGATGTTGTTAACCAGGGTGTGCCTTTTGCTGAGTTTAACAAGGTGACTCTTGAGTTAGATTTCATGAGAAACAGGATCGAGGTGCAGTCAGGGGTTTCATGTGAAGGCAGCAGCAGTTAACACTCTTGATTTGATTGAAAGCCAGCAAAAAAGTTTCCTTTCTTTGACTTCTAGGAGCTTTCACCTGGACCTTATTCCACTTGGCCCTTTGTTTAGTAATTTTTTTAAAATCACTTAGGCTCAGATCCATGAAAGTATTTAGCATCCTAATTTTCAATTAAAATCAGCTAAATTGCTCCAGGAAATGAATAGGTGTTACATACTTAAATACCATTTAATTCTGAACCTTTGATCTTTTGGCAGCCTTTTTACTGGCCTACAGAGGGGTCAGTGAAAGTTATGAAAAAATTAACATCAACCATTTTTAGTCAGGGCTGAAGAACCTCAGATTTCCTGGTTTCATGGTATTAGAAAGAAGTGAATCCCTTTCATCTAAATATAGTTCTCTCTCTACCATCTTCATATGTAAAATTCAGAAGCTGAACTTCACCACTGGTATCAGTGAGATGCTTTTCCCAAGCCACTTTCAGAAAAAGCCATCAGAAATTGTTGTTAAATGTCATTTTCAATATCTGCATTGCAGCTTCTGTCCACTGTAGATTAAAAGTCTCTTTCAAGCACCACTTTGAATTAAGTAAATTACAGTAGCGCTCCAGCTGCCCCATAATCTCTACTGGAACACTTTCCTGGCATATTTAGACTACAAATGTATTTCTATCAGCACCATGGAAGTCAGGAGACTGTGAAACCTCTTTGCTACAACAAGGCTCCAGAAGAGAATGAAAGCTTTTAATTTTTAGCAAACCCTTTATGGAGTACAGTATCATGGTGATAAGAATATTTTCTTTTCAGGGCAAAGCAAATCTAAGCTGGTATAAACGAAACTTTTATTCTTTATATTATATATTTGTTATTATTCAGTTTTTACTTTAAAATTTCTTCTTTGTAGAATATGTTGTTCAAAATTCCTGAAGTAGTAACTATTACCATTAATATAGTACAGTATTTCAGTTTCCTCAGGAAGTAGATGAGGCCTTCTAAGAACAGTTGAGAGCTGCCTCACAGTCAGAATCCCTGGTCCTCATCAGACACTTCAACCAACCTGATATTTGCTGGCAAAGCCACACAGCCAGTCACACATAGTCCAGGAAGTTTCTATAGAATATAGAATATTGATGTCACAAGTGGTTGAGGAACCAGCGAGGAGGAGTATACTGCTGGACCTTGTGCTAACAAATAAAGAGTGTCTGATTGGGGATGTGAAGGTTGGAGGCAACCTTGTCTGCAGTGACCATGAGGTGAGAGAGTTGAAGATCCTGTGTGGAAGAGGCAGGACACTAAGCAGGATTGCGACCCTGGAACTCAGGTGAGCTGACCTTGACTTCTTCAATGACCTGCTTGGACGCATCTCATGGAGTAAGATCCTAGATGAGAAGTGCCCCCAGAGATTTGATTGATCTTCAAGCACCACTTCCTCCAAGCCGAGGATCAATGTGTCCCCATGGGCAGAAAATCAGGAAAAGGAGGCAGCAGGCATCCATGGATGAGCAAGGATCTTCTGTGACAACTTAGGGAGAAAACAGCCATTATGAGAGGTGGAAAAAAGTCCTGATGTCTTGGGAAGTGTATAGAAACTTTGCCAGAGCATACAGGGGTGCAATCAGGAAGATGAAAGCTCTTCTATAATTAAACCTAGACAGGAAAGTTCAGGAAAACAGAAGGGAATTTTCAGGTACATCAGCAGCAAAAGGAAGATGAGGGGGAATGTGGGCCAGCTGCTGAACACAGAGGATGACAGAGGATGCAGAAAAGGCTGAACTACTGAATGGCTTCTTTGCTTCATTCTTTACAACCAAGGCTGGCCCTCGGGAAATCCAGTCCAGCAAGGATAGTGGGACGGTCTTGACAACAGAGGACTTGCCCTTGGTGGATGAGGAAGAGGTTAAAGATTTGTTGGCCAAGCTTAACACTCATAAGTCAATAGGACCTGATGGGATGCATCTGAGTGTTCAGGGAGCTGGATGTGATTGCTAAGCCTCTCTCCATCATTTTTAAACAATCATGGAGGACAGGCAAGGTGCCTGAGGACTGAAGAAAAGCCAATGTNTCATCAATGACCTGGATGAGGGGACAGAATATACCCTCAGCAAGTTCCCTGATGACACCAAACTGGGAGGACTGGCTGATTCCCCAGAAGGCTGTGCTGCCATTGCGCGGGATCTCGAGCAGCTTGAGAGTTGGGCAGTGAGGAATCTCGAGAAGTTCAACAAGGGCAAGTGCAAAATCCTGCATCTGGGAAGGAACAACTCCATACACCAGTAGAGGCTGGGGATTGGCCTGCTGGAGAGCAGCTCTGCAGAGAGACCTGTGAGTCCTGGTTGATAATAAACTAACCATGAGCCAGCAATGTGCCCTTGCGACCAAGAAGGCCAATGGCATCCTGGGCTGCGTCAAGAAGAGTGTGGCCAGCAGGTCAAGGGAGGTTCTGTTCCCTCTCTACTCTGCCTTAGTGAGACCTCATCTGGAGTCATGTGTTCAGTTCTGGGCTCCCCAGCTCAAGAGGGACAGGGAACTTCTGGGGAGAGTCCAGCACAGGGCCACCAAGATGATCAGCAGACTGGAACATCTTTCTTATGAGGAAAGGCTGCGGGAACTGGGGCTGTTTAGCCTAGAGAAGAGGAGACTAAGGGAGGATCTCATTAATATTTACAAATATCTAAGTGATGGATGTCAGGAGATTGGGACATCCCTTTTTCTGTTGCATCCAGTGACAGGACAAGGGATAATGGAATGAAGCTGTAGTACAAAAAGCTCCATTTAAACATAAGGAAAAACTATTTCACTGTGAGGGAGCACTGCCTCAGCAGGGTAGTTGGACTAGATGATCTCTAAAGGTTCCTTCCAACCCCTACCATTCTGTGATTCTGTGATGAAGAGAGAGGTGGTGATAATTAGCTATGTGTATCCAATATTAGAAAGCAGAAAGCATTTAAGTTTAATTTAGCACATTTAATCAGTTAATATATTTTTTTTTCATTTACAACTGTGTAAAACAATATATATTGCCTCCTTAGTATCTTTCTTGCAGTTTGGTGATGCAAATGCTCTATTTAAAGAACAAAGTAGGCACTGCTGTGAGGACATCCATGTGAACATAAAAGATCAAGTGTTATAGCCAGGATTCATACTCCCAGCTTCAGGCAGTCACTGTTAGTGCTATATCTCGTAAATGTAAAGTAAGAAGTAACTCATGAAAGATTCATACCCTTGGCAGCCTGAGTCACCCTTTGCAGGTGACTGACTTGCACTGTGGGGCAGTTTTATACAGATATTTAATCACTTAAGCCTGTAACCTAACAGGCTTTAAACCCCTACCTTTTGTTGCAATAAATTAAATAAGGGCACCTTGGTCAGCCTGCCTGTATCTAGGAAGACTCTCAAAAGCAACTAGGTACCAAGCAACTAGGTACCTAGGGTAGGATCCAACCCCCATAACTTCAAGTGTCTCCAATAAAACTACCTGTAGCTGAGCTGGACATAGAGAATCTGATTGCAGAACACTGGTAAAAATAATCAACAGTATGACTCCTACATGGGGTGTAGATGTTTGTTCTAGAGTGAGGTACAGGTACCTACCACAGTGACACTGAAAGTCAGCAGAACCCATATCCTTAATCTGAATCAAAATTCACACAGAATTTAAACCTTCCACTTAGCCAATACTCTGCCAGGCATCTGAATACCATCAAGGAATTGATTCTCAAAACCCAGTTATACTCCCAGTGGAAAACCTCATCAGTTTCAATGGAAGTTTGGTCAGACTCTTACAGTAATTCACACTAAGCAGTTATAAGTATCAATCACTCTGTACAGTTATGTCCAAAATAATCCTGGTCATACAAGCATGCCGAGAGGCAGTATCTGAGGCAAAATTAAACTACATTGGTTTCTCAGCTATCTCAGATGTGAGACTTAGCAAAGTAAAGCCTGATTTGATCTTACTCCTGCTTCTAGACAGGAGTGACTTTATAGCTACCTAGCAGCATTCTCATTAATGCAGGGCAGAGTTTCCATGTATTACTTGTCTTCTACATCAATTTTTCATTTGCAGTTTATTCACAGAACTCTTTACCTGTGCCCTTGAAGAGTCATCTGCTTCAAATGGCTGAACTGATTGCATTACACAAAGTACACCAGTAAAATATTTTCGGGAAGTGAAACAACATTTTACTCTTTTCAAACTATTCCTGATATTCATATTGCCAGATCAATCACGAGGTAGGAATGCAGCATGCTAAAAGCACAATTATGGTGCCGGCTATCCTTTTGAAAAAGTCTACATACGAAACATGATGAGATTGACTCTGAACAAAATCAGGCTTAGCATTAAAGTGCACACTTTTTACCAGAAGTTAATATATTATATGTTCTTTATCATTCAAATTATTTGTAAGAAAATTATCTTTCTCAAAATGTAAATGCCTTGACAAGTTGCAGTCTTGATGTATCTATTGGTGAAATTACGTCTTGTATTACAAGAAGTCAGGATGTCTGACCACCATGACCCTTTCTGCCCTTAACATCTGAAGTTTTTTTTTCATTTTGTGTTTGAATCAAAATCCAATGAATTTAGCGGGAAATTTTCCTTTGGTTTCAAAGGACATCTCCCTGCAAACCGGCTATAATGTGTAAACATGCTGTTCAAGACTCCCAAAGACTGAGAGAGAAAAATAGGGTTCTTTCCACCCTTGGAAATAGGGTTTTCTTAGTGGAACTGCGGCCTTCTATCTGCATAGATATGAATTTTACATAGACAGATTTTGGGATTGCTGCCTGTTACGCTCAGGAGTACTGTACTATGCAGGGTGTTCAGTGGAAAATGTGTACAAGGTCAAAATCAACATCACAGCAGGATATTATTTTAGTGTTGTACCCTGAAATTTAAACGAATAGGGGTGTATAGTGTGTAATCACGTATGAGGATCAATTTCCTGTTGAGCCCAGAAGATCATCTTACAGAAGATATGAAGACTGGCTTAGAAAAACAAAGAGGATTTGGTCTTTAAATTACTTTGGGCTTATTATCTCAGAGAGCAAATGTAGAATGTAGTTAATTGTTATTGTTTTGTATTGTTACTCTTTAATAAATCAATCTTTCTCATGTTCAAATGCCCACCTTGCTGAGAATGGTAGGTAGTCTATCTACATCTAAATTGTAGTATTGAATCATTTCAGTGGACTGTATTTACCATTCCTTAAATTTTAGCTATCATGTGACTTCCCTAGAGTTCTCAGATTGGTACATTCAAGATTAGTGAGACACCAGCTCTCTATTAGGAAGCTCTTTAAGAATATGCATTTCATTATTCTGAATTATTACAAGAATTAAGATAATCTCACCTTTTTATAAATACAAATTAACTAACATATAAGTCTTAGGTGTGATTTTTGGAGGCCAAGCCATCTTTCAGCCTGAGGACTTCTGCAAAACTCTGCTTCTGAAGGCAGGAAGATATTAGTGCTATAATCAAGAAAATTGAAGTAATACAGAAATTTAAATAAAACCATATTACATAATGCCTAAGATGAAACTCACTTAAATATCATCTAATATACTGCTAGTCCTGTATCTTTTATCTAATTATCATATGGATTTCCTTCTTGGCTGTCCTTACCTTACTTTCAGCATGGAATCTTCTTACTTCGCATACATTTAAGTCCCAGATTTACTCCTTCTGTTACTAAATTCAAAGCAGCTCTAGTTCTGGTGTCATGTAATAAGGTCATAGTGTAAGAAAAATGAACACAGCCAAGATACAGGCATGTCTCTCATATCACCCTTAAGCATATCTTACATGCCACTGTACCAATCTCATTTGTCACTCTGATCCACTCTACCCTGAAGCCAGCTGTAGCACCAGTTGAACGACAGCTCCAGAAGTGACAACAACCTGGAAGCATAACGATCCTTATCCACTAAACACTGAGGAATTATGGTAGCATCATCATGGACAGATAAAAGAGAATTCATTTGCAGTGTCTTATAAAGGCCTAAATAATTTGATTTTAACAGTCCTTTTACCTCTCCCTGTTTGACTGCATGCAAGGCTGCCAATGTGTTGACTTGGCAGATAGACTTACCAAGAATTACAATAAACCAATCTGAGGAGGTCATGAGAACATGAATCTAATGAATCCAGGCTAATAATTACAGTTCATTTAATTACCTCTGAGATAAAGCAGGAGCTGTAATTTTTTTAAAATTGATGTTGCTGACATCTTTGTACCTTTTAAGTGTATTAGCTGTAAAATCTGCCGTGTTAATGTTGAAGTTGATAAAAATGTCAAAAAGTAAAACAAAGGTAATGGAACAGGAGAGTCTTTAAATGTCAAATAAGTACAAAAGTGTTTACAGATAGATACTTTATTGCCTTTATGCTGCACATGAGCTCTGCAACAAATGTACAACATGTGTGAAGAAGTGAATCAGGAGCTCCTGGGTGAAATACTGTCAAGGTTTTGTTTGGTCAGATTATCTTAATGTATTTCCAAATTTTTATACTTGCCTTAGGCCATTTTCATGAAAGCAGATGCATTAGACTAGACATTTGATGGAGGAATCCACATTATTACACAGACATCCACGTTAAAATATTGGATAGCTTCAGGTCTCAAACCTGGTAAACTTGTAATTACATGGCAACTATATTAAGGCACATTACCTTATTGAAGCTTTTTTATCCATCACACTGGGAAACTGAAAAATAGTCCCTTTAACAATAAATAAAAAAAAATCTGGCTCAGCAATGTTCTTTTTTTCATACAGAGCATTGATTATTTCTCCATGGACTGATCATGCACCTCTACAACCAATGAGAGATTTACAATCAATGAGAGTTTAACTTCACCACAAATTGGAGTAGGTCCTCTGTGCCTAATGGACCTTGAAATTAACACAACTTCTTTATATTTTTGCTTTTGCTCCAGTGCTCTCAGTGCCAATGCAGATCTGAAAGAGGTGTTTCCAGCCAGACAGCTCACTCTCCCTTTACTGGACCTTGAAGAGCAGGGTACAAACAGAGCTGAAGGTAAGTCCCACACGGACAGGAGAGTTTGTTATGCATCCTTGGTTGGCTGGTTTTGGAAAGTCATGTTTTCCTTTGTCAATAATTTAGTATCCCCTCCTTTCTCACATCTTAAGGAATTTCTTGGTGGTCACAGGTATGGGCCACAAGTCCAAAAGGACACTATGGAACAGTCTTGCAGTCTTTCAGAGAGCTCATCTCTCGGTGCAATGGGACCTCTGACAGTGGACTGAGTAATCAGATGGGTTTTGTCCCAGCTCATGGCATTGAGATTACCAAAAATAAGCATCTCAAAGTGCATCAGCCTGCTTCGTACACCAGCAGATCAAGCAAGGTTATCCTCCTCCTTTGCTCCATCCTGGTAAGCCTCTATTAAGACCACATCTGGAATACTGGGCATCCAAATTCATAGAATCATAGAATGACAGGGTTGGAAGGGACTTTTAGAGATCACCAAGTCCAACCTCCCTGCAGAAGCAAGTTCACCTAGATCAGGTGGCATAAGAACACATCCAGGCAGGTCTTGAAGACCTACAAGGAAGGAGAATCCACAACCCCTCTGGGCAGCCCTGTTCCACTGCTCTGCCACCCTCACAGTAAAATATATAAGCTTTTTCTTATATTTAAATGCAACGTTTTTGTGTTGCAGCTTTATCCCATTACCCCTTGTCCTGTTGCTAGCTACAACAGAAAAAAGGGATGCCTCAACCTCCTGACACCCACCATTTAGAAATTTGTAAATATTAATAAGATCTCCCCTCAGTCTCCTCCAGACTAAACAGCCCCAGTTCCCGCAGCCTTTCCTCATATGAAAGATGTTCCAGTCTGCTGATCATCTTGATGGCCCTGTGCTGGACTCTCTCCAGAAGTTTTCTGTCTCTCTTGAGCTGAGAAGCCCAGAACTGGACACAATACTCCAGAAGAGGCCTCACCAAGGCAGAGTAGAAGGGGAGCAGGTCAGAAGTCATTTCAGAAGTCATAACTTCTGGAGTTCAGCAGAGGGATACAAACATGTTTAAGAGATTGGAACATCTCTCTTATGAGGAAAGGCTGAGAAAACTGCGGCTGTTTAGCCTGGAGAAGACTGAGGTAAGAACAGAATAAGAGGTAATGGTCACAAGTTCGAACACAGGAAGTTCCATTTGAACATGAGGGAAAACTTCTTTCCTGGGAGGGTAAGCACTGGCTCAGGCTGCCCAGGAAGGCTGTGGAATCTCCTTCTCTGGAAGTTTTTAAAACCCACCTGGACATGTTTCTGTGCAATCTGATCTGGGTTAACCTGCTTTAGCAGGGGGTTGGAATGGATGATACCTAGAGGTCTCTTCCAACCCCGTGCCATTCTGTTATTCTCCCCCTAACAGTTCTGTCCAGACAACAGGGAAGGAGAAGTTTGTGAGAGAGATCAAGGTCTAATGCAGATACCCTGTTAAGTTATATAGGTCTATTAATCTTCAGAACAAGTGCAATAATGTGTACTTTTTCTGCCTTTAGATTAAAAGTTCTTAAAATTATCTCTGCCTGCATTAGGTTACCACCTGGTGCTACTACATTTCTTGATGCCTGTTCTAACCATATCATTCATGATCTGTTATAAAAACAACAAATTATGAATATTTATTATTTGTAGCATCATTTGACAGAAAATAGCTGGTGAATCATCCTGCTGCCCTTTTAAACCACACACAGAAACATAGACACACACACACACAATCTTATATAAAAATAACCACTCAAGATCAGATCCGACCTTGTTTTTTATTAGTAGAACATAAAAATTAACTTCATTCCTTCTGAAAGCATTTTAAAATAACAGAGATAGTTTATAATTTTGACTTCATCATAGTAGTTTATTGTTTTCCTGAGATTTTATTGAACTGGATTAACTGTACATTTGTACAAATTTAATTAATTTATGCATACATAAGAGAAAAAGCAAAGTTACTCTCTATGGTCCAGCATTCAACTGATAGTCATCCAGCTTTTTGTTATTTCACACAAGGTTTAGCTACAAAATGCCTGTTATCTCAACAAAAGAAGATCAACAGTGGTTCAGAAATTTAACAGTGACAACTGGGCAAAGAGGTCTTTGGTGTCACCTACAAAAGAAATCCTGGAAACCACAGCAGTTCAAGAGGGAAAAAATAACAAACTGTGTTTTTTCTCATTCTTTGATCTTGGATTATACAAATGACAACAATCAGCCATTGGTAAAGAAAAACAAAGTCATCTCTAAGGGATATAGCATAAAAAATGAGATCATGCATTTTCACACCTCTTAGCAGACTGTTGTAACACATGAGTTTTTAAAAATCTCTAATAATAATGATAGAAAGAAACCAGACTCCTCACCTACAGTAATAATCTCATATAATTGACCTAAAAAGTGACACTGAAAGTGTTATTTGGGTACTGCTAGCTACCTGTTTGCAATCTAGCACTTCAAAACGTTATTTTTTTTTATTTTCATGTCCTGATGAAGTGGAGTTGCTGTAAGTTCTGTTATGGTGGTATGATTTTCAAGAAGCAAAGGACCAAGGGGTCCCATAGATGATGAATGAAAGCAACAATAAAGTTTGTAGCTTCTACATGAAATTGTGATTATGTTTGGTTTTCTTTTTTAAAGTTTGCCATGTATCATCTGTCTTTAAACTACTGGAAACAGAACTTCTATTTACTACTAATTTAGGACCTTCTCAAGTAGGCTTGCAAAGCAAACAGAAACAAACCTCTGTTATGTGAAGAGTCTCACACTAAATGATTGAACACTCCAGCCCATTCAAATATCTTGGTCATTTCAAAGTGCACTGATAGCCAGGCAAGGGAATTTTTCTCCCTCTGAAACTTAGAAGCATCTCCAAAACATTTCTTACACAGGAAGAAAGTCAAATTAGAGCAAGAAAGGAGATGACTAGGTAGAGGAAATAGTACAGAAGCAGAAGGTATTAGTAACAAGATGAGCATACTGATACTACTGGTCTTTCAAGCCCAGTCCTAACCTACCATCTACACTTTTCACCTGCAGGCACAGAATTATGCTGTTGAAAAGTTGATAAAGCTCATGTAACTGCAAACCCAGCTTTTCCAGACAGAAAGGCTAGAGCTAAGCAGCTTCCAGACCTGTCCACCAACAGAAAGCTCAGATATATAATCCTTGCTGATTCTTCAGGTGAATTTTATCTTGTCTGTCTCAGTGTAGACACCACCTGAGCTAATCTTCCTAGTTCATGTAAGGAAACAGGTGCTTTACAAACAGAAGGTATCTGACCTAGATTTCAAGATTAATCTAAGATCAAATTAACTGCATACTGGAAGCATGCAGTTCTGTTCATTGGCTTTAGAGCAAAACCTTTTCAGGAAGTGCTAGCTGGCTTCTGCACAGCAGATGTCTATATTTGGTTAAATGACTCTATCCATGGTACAGTGTGGCTTCTGAACATTTAAGGAGACAGAAAATCCATGGTTCACTATGTTTAAGATGCTCTCTCAAATTGTTTCCAGTTAGGTTTACATGTACCATGGTGCAGAAAATTAACAAGGAGCAGCAGCTGGCCATGGCTGAAGTTAATTGACTAAATAACTAGCTAAGAGATGTTTAAACTTATTATTAATAGAAGTATAAAACTTATATGCAAAATATCATGTTGATTACTACTCTGCAAGTAGGAGAATGGTTGCACCATGTTTAGCAATTTAGCTGTTGCGGTGGGTAGAGAACACAAGCAAGAAAGTCAGGAGACAAAGATTTGGAGACAGATAACAAAAGGGGAGAAATGTACCCAAATCCTGCCAGCTGCCACAGGAGCTGATACCAAGCAGTAATATGAGCATTTTACACCCAGCTTTACGCTTCATCAGCAATGGGAAGTGTGAAGGAGGTTCACAACACGTTCCTAAAAAAGCTCTTCTATTTGTAATTTTCACATTTGTTTTCTTGATTTTGTATTCCAAGATTTGGGTTGCCTTCTTTATCTTATTAATCATTTTAGACACACGTCACATCTGTTATTTGCTTTCAGCCTAGCAAGATTTACCTTATTCTAAGCTAGATATCTGTGCTGGTTTAGGCCCATCAGGGAACAAAAGACCACGATTAGCCTCAAGTACCAAAGACTTGAGGATTGCTAAAGGACAGGGAGAGCTTAACTGCCGCTTAAGGTCCAGGACAAAACAGATCAGGCTACTCGGCTTGGGGAAGAAAATAGAAAATAATTCAATACCAACTAAAGCATAAAACTCCAAAACATAACCAAAACAAAACAACACAGAATGGTACAGACATGAAGAGTCCGACCAGTCCTTTAAGACCACCTGCTCCCCACTCCTCCTCTCTTCCAGGGCTCAGAGCCCTCCATCCCCCATGAAAGGCCCAGGGGACAGAGAGAGGGGGTTTCAGTCAGTCCATTCCTGATGGCTTCTGCCATTTGTCTAATCTCAGGGCAGGTGGGCTCCACACCAGTCGTCCCTGCAAGTCCGTAGGATACCTGACACACATGGCAGCCCTGCACGGGCTGTTCCGTTGCGCATTTGTCCCAAAGGTTGCAGGTCCTCCATACACAGCACCATTATCCAATAGTTCATAGTTGAAGGTGCATAACTTAAATGAAATTCTGAGAAGCAATTGAAGGTAAATAAAATATAGTTTACTGATATAGAATTTAACAGCTGTCTTTGCTTAGCATTTTGATTTGCTTTTCTTTCTCTCTTAAAGTGAACAAAATGTGTTGAAAATCTACATATTAGTGCCACAGAAATAATTTTTTCTTGGCATCCCATACCGTTTCCTTCTTTCCCAAATTTGCTTTTCTCAGCTTCCCGAGTACAGCAATCTCCCAGCTGCATCTGATAATTCGCATCTCAAAAACAACAAAAGAGAAAAAAGAAACCAAACTCTGCAAAAATAATATACTCATTTTCATGCCAAATTTAAAAGAAAAATAAGTAAATGAACAGCTGGACTACAGTAATGATTTTTGACTAGTTTAAGGGAATTTTATATACAATCTTCTCTAAGTATTTCCTCCACACCTGCAGCAATCCCTTTTTCCTCCATGTCCTATTCCGCTCTGAGAGAGTAATGATATCACAGGATCTTGAATCATCAGTTAATCTGGAAAAAATTCCTACTTTTCAAGAAACACGGTTAATTCTGCTTTTTTATTTGATGCCTTCCTCCTCTTCCTTTTTGTATGATAAAAACCTCAAGGGTCTAGTGAATCTTTATATAGAGAATAATGAAGAATTTTGCCATAGGGAAATGGTTTGTCTTTCAAGAGTCTTTCCAAACAAATCTTTAGTGTAAAATGGGTTATATTCATTTAGTTTATTGGAACTCAGGAAGTTCTTTCCTCTATAAGACCTGGGGGCAAGAAGAGGAGATGTTTGATTAGTGGAGATGTATCCATAAAAAAACATTTCTCAAGTTTTCTCCCTCTAGAAAAAAAAAAAAACCTAAACATGAATGACATTATTTCATCATTTGTAAAACTATAAACAGCTATTCTCATTAAGAGATATGAAATACATTCAAGACATTTCTACAGCCTCAGTTGTATTACAACACAGAACCTACATTTTTTCTCTCCCAGAAAACATAGAAATAAATGTTGAGCTTGTTTAGGCTTCAATCATTTAAATATTTTAAACTATAAAAATGATATTAAGTTCATTTTGAAATGCTATACTAGACCTTTGAAGGAAAATGTACTTTAAATAATGATATTAAGATAACAAAGTATTATGAAAAGCAGATTATTAAATTATTTAAAAAATAAAAAATCCTGATCCACATAAAATTGACAGAATCAATTAGAACAAACCATGGGCATTATGAACTTCAGGAGACAGTACATTTTGGTAGTCATTGAAAAGAAAGCTAATACAACCTAATACAACCTATACTTTTTTTTCCTTCTACACACTCTATCACAATATTACTTGATAAGTATTCCGTTGATTGTTACATGACAATCAATGAAACAATAAATGAGACAATGAGACTGACGTATAAGATCCCTTAATTGAGATCCCTTATCAAGAGTGTTTTCCTTTTAGAGTGAATATTCTAAAAGACAGACAAAAAACAATCAGTAAAAACTATTTACCTCGTAGGACACAAATAGCGCTAGTTTTCAACAAACAAACCAGAACCAAGTGCCATTTGACTGACTGACATTTCTTCAGGCTTCATTATTCATGTGTCAGAAAGTAAATAAGTGAGCTTTATAGACTTTATGTTAATTTGCTGTAGCAGTTAATTTATTCTAGCAGCATTGCCTTCTGGAGTATTACAGCAAAATTAGTACTGAAGGATGATGATGAAAGCTCCCTCCCCTCATCCATTCAGTCTCTAACACTCAGATACTTTGGCTTCTTCCATACTTTTCTCATGATCTTATAAGATGGAAATTTATTGCAGTAGATATGAGAGTGCATGTACATGTCTCCATTACACATTTTCACTATATTTGCAGACTTAATCATATTTGTAGGGAAATTCACAGCAGAAGGTCTCATTTTGTTAAATTCACCAGTGGTATCAAATGGTCTTACCTTTTTGAGGATTCTTTGTGACCTGCACTTTGGGCTACAAAATTCTGAAAATGGGTAATAAAACAACCTGCATACCCAAAGTGTGAGAGATTAAGGCTGACATCAGAAGTCTCCTGTCAAAAGTGGAAGTGGAAGTTAGCACACCATATATCTTTGGGGTTTTTATTTTGCCCTTAGTAGTTTTTCTTTCCTGTTGTTTGCAACCCTTTATACTGGAAAGGAGAAAGTGATTCATCTCTTTTGTGCATAAAAGAAAGTGGAGGTGAAGAATGAAAGGGTGGAGGAGGAATGTGGCAGGAGTTCTTGTTTCAAAGAGGCTGGACTGCAGTCAACCCAGAAGGAGTTCATGCTGCTCCACATCAACAGCAAAAGATCTGTCTAAACATGGCTTGCATGCTACTGAAAATATAACAAGTCATGAAAGATCCTTCCAACTGTGTCACATCTCTTGATTCTGTTCACCCCTTTGTATTCTCGGGGTGTTTTCCATGACGGGTTTGGTTGTTTCAGTGGCTTTAACATTGTTTTTGCTTGCTTGTTTGACTTTTTTTTTTTTTAAAGTTTACCTTTGGAAAAGGAGAAATTACTTTTTGAAAATGCTAGAGGGAATAGAAGTAAGAAGAGTGTTTGGGAGCTGAGAAATTCCCCTTTTCTTTTTTTGGTGAAGATTCTTTTTCTTTCTTTTCAACACCAATGTTTTGCACCATCTTTGGCATCCACAGGAAGGGCTCCAGCACAGTTTCCTTCCATCATTTTCTGTAAATGGTTCTGAGTCATGAACAATTTCAGAGGAAGAGGCTTGCTTTGGAAAACAATTGAATTTTTTAAACTTGAAAAGATACCAGATTTGATCAAATGTATGAAAATGTCAATAATATCATTGTTGTTTTCCAGAACATGTGAAGTCTTGAAACATAAAGTTTATCTTACCTTGACTTTGGGATTTTATTTGAATTATCCTTGTGATGCCATCGGATTCCTCAAGGATGCATTCTACGCATTACCAGTTGAACCAACTACCTTTCCTGATAAAATAATTTTCTAGTGTTTCAGGTTTTAAAACACACAATTTCACCAAGGCAACAGTCCCTTACTTCATAGCAAGATTTTTTTTTTAAATTACTATACACCCCATTCATTTTCTTCATAAAGAAATGCAATTTAGTGAGACTAAGTTTGTTAAATTAGAGCAGTAGGTGCATTGGACACTAGTAGGATTCTTTAAATGCTGTGTTATGAATCAGTGCAGATGTATGCATACTGTAGAATTGTCTTTAAATCAGAGATAATATAAGCATGCGACACAGTGATCTATAAGGAAAATGATAAACAGTTTGTCCTAAAAGTGTTCCTTATTCAATGAGAAAAACAAAATGTGCATCCTTTATCAAACTATTCCATGCAAAATAGGAAAATTTTTGCTTATTTTTTAAAAGATTCTTCACACCTGACATCTCTCACTCTTTCGAATTGGAATTTAAAGATCATTGATGAGAGCATTGATGCTGTGATCTCTTCATCCGTGGATGTTTTTCAAGACCTAACTGGATAAAGCTGAAGGAACAAACCTGCTATGAGTATAGTTGACCCTGCTTTGAGCTTGAGATCTGACTACAAATCTCCTCAGGTCCATTCCTGCCTGAATTATCCTGTAATCATATTATTATATTACCTATCTTTTTCTGAGACAAAGTTCATTTTTCTCGGGCATTAATGGCTTTCTAAATAACATGATAGCCATCACTAAAAAGGTACTTTCAAGCAGTTCCCTGGTTTTCACCTCACGCTCTCATACATTTAAAATTAAAGATAACTCTTGTTTTGAATTGTAAGTCAGAACTGCATGTTGCAATTGTATATAGAGACTCCAGTTACACACAACTACAGCAGCTAACAAGAGGGGATCCATGCTGTTAGTATTCAAATATAGAAGCCATAAATTAGATTTCTATGCTTCTCCATCCCAAGTCATGGCCAGGGTAGGACATCTCACCAAAGTGAAATATAGATAATGCTTGCATCTTCTGATCCCCTGCTCCTTGCTGAGTAAGTCTTTTGAGCAAGGGAGAGATTGTTTTTCTTTGCTACACATATAGTGAATTCCCCTTTAATTCTCCCTGGATAAGATTGCTGTGGAAACATGAGTCAAAGTGACACCAGGCATAGCTGATAGAAAGGTAGTACAATGACATTTTCAGTTCTGGCTACTTTCTTAGGCCTTGTACAGAGAGCCAAAGATTAGTTTAAATAATTATCCAGGGTAACTCACAACCTATGAACTGAAAGTCACTGAAACAGGGAAAATCTTTGGGTCTGTTTGCAAATTGGAAAACATTTTCTTGATTTGTCTGAGGCAAAACTTCTGCAGTTGACAATGAACTGATGCCAGTTTATACATTGAAGGAATGGCTTTGACAGTGCTTTGTCAGCCACTTTATCTCTCTATGTAAAACCTTGCCTCGGAAACAGCAGCACTGAGAAAACAGCTGATGTTTCCATTTCTTTTTCAAACAGAAAATGCAAAGTCAGATGTAACACCTGTTCCATCTCGACTCTGGAAAGACCTTTCTTTCTCTTTTTGAAATGCTAGGTTTTACAATGGCTTCCTGTTTTCTCTATGTGCCATAATCCAGATTTTTTTTTTATCTGGAAAGTTTATAAAAGAAACAAAGACGTGGCTCAAATCCAAGTAATGACACACATTTTCTGAATCTCCCAGATCTGAGATCTGTATTCATGCAGACCATGACTATTTTCTTCATTAAAAATAAGTTTCTCCTATGCTGTTTTTTTCTTCACCAGGAGACAGGTGTTACTTAGGTATCTATCTGATTTGAGTATCTACTGTCAAAATTTTAATCTCATACTGCTGCTGCCTAGAGGTGCCTAAAGGTCTGCTGGAGCTTTTCTTTCTGACATAAAACTTCCCCAAGGACTTAATTTCTGCCTCAGGAAGGTTGACTAGAGAGAGAAGACAGCTATTAGCAGCCTGCTATTTGACAAGGCTCAATTTCACTGGGCAGCTTTAGATTCTAGGGAGCAATTTCATGCCAAAAATGCTTGTTTAAGTGTTGCCAAAAATGAATATTCTCAGAACTTCCCTCATGAGGATTAAAGAAGAAAATGAAATGGAAGAAGTAATTCTAGTTTGGTTTGATCGGAATCCTGTTTTAAGTCCAGTCAGCAAAGAAGCACCATACAGCTACTCACTTGCCCCATACCTCCCCACTTCCATTCCTCATAGGATGGCAGGGACCCCAACAGATGGAAGGTGAGACAATAACCCAGGAATCAAGACAAGGACAGGGAGGACTCACTGCCAGTTATGGTTCCAGGCTAAACAAACTGAAATACTCAACTTAGGGAAGAAAACAAGAATAGTTTCATCTACTGCCAACTAGAAACAGGAACAAACAGGAAGGTAAAACAGAGCAGGATGAGGAGAACAATACAAAGAATACTTGAAGATCTCCTTCCCTCACCTCTCTCATTTTTCTAGGCTTAGCTCTTTTGTGAATATCTCTACCTCCTCCCCTCTCAGTGACAAAATTGGGCAGGTAATGGGAAATGTAGTCAGTCCCTCACAGATGGTCTCTGTTGCTCCTTCCTTCTCAGAAGAGGAGGACTCCTCATATTCTTTCCCTGCTCCAAAGTAGGGTCCCTCCCACAGGACAGAGTCCCTAATAAACTTCTCCAGCGTGAGTCCTTCCCAAGGGCTATAGCTCCTCACAAACTTCTCCAGCATGGATCTCCTCCTCTGCAGCAGAACTCCAGGCACATTCTGCTCCAGCGCTGCCTCACCGCAGAGTCACAGGGGAGTCACAGCCTCTTCTGGTCACAGTCGCCCCCTCTGCCATGGAGTCCTTCATGGGCTGCCAGCAGATTTCAGCTCCACCATTGCCCTCGATGGGTTGCAGGGGAATAGCTGCCACTTCCTCACAGGACACAGGGCAGGACTCCGCTCCAGCACACCTCCTCTCTTCCCTCACTGACCTTGGGGTCCACATGATCACTTCTTTCTCATCCAAATTCTTCCACAATCTTCCAGAAAGAACAATCCTACTCTTCTATCTTCTTTTTCTTAAAAAGTGATCATGGAGGTACCCAATGGCTCAATCCCAGAGATAGATCAGACTTCAAGATGTGGAAAATTTCAAGCAATTTCTTACAGGGATGACCATTATAACCTCTTCCTCACTAGCAGAAACAACTCCACACAAACTAATTTTCTTCTTTTCTCTCTGAACAACTTGCTCTGCTTTATGTTTCTCAGTACTACTGATTTGCCAGAAAGAAAAGTCCAGCAGTCAGACATCACTGAACTTGTAGCCGTTACACCTGTAAAGTCCAGTTTACAAACATACACAAAGGAAAGGTTAACATTTGGGCAGATTTACTAACACCTGTACAAAATACCAGCCCTAGACACACTGCTTGTAACCTCAAGGTTGTTTTTCCATCACATCAGATAACCTGAGCAAAATAAGCCATCTGGGTGCTCTATTCACTGCTATGTACATCTCCAGCCAGAACCTAGGCTACAACTGTGCATAATTATCTGTCCACTGAAAAGGGATATTTGCTTTTAACTCACTCGTTTTGGATAGCTAACACATATCATGAAAATATCATACTTTCTCAAGCTCAATTCTCCACTAGAAGTGCTGATCAGCATAGGCAATTTGCATAAAACCACAATTCCTCATTTAGTTGCTGGTCCATGGTTGACAACAATTAACCTGAAATGGTAATATTAGCATTCAGTTCATTACCAAGAGAGTCATTCAACTTGGACATTTCCAGTTTCATTTCTAAGAAGGACATTTGGTCTGCTTTGTAAAATAAAGACACCTTTGATTTGTTTCATTTGTGTGACAGCAACAATCACAAGTAACTCTGAAAACAACGGTGATACAAGGAAGTAAAAATGGGATTTGCATGCACAATGTTTGCTTACATCATTTTCTACAGAATAGTGTGTATCATTTTGGAGCTGCTCATTTCGTGTCAGTCTCACAGCAACAGGGTAACAGGATGCATCTACCTTAGCTCTTTAGTTCAGAACAGGGAGAAGCTTGTAAAGCAAAACTCCTAAGTATTCTCCCTTACTCTGCCAAGTTCACATGGCTGAGCAGTCTCAGAGCATGCATCCTGCTGGCTTTTAATCTGGAAGATACACTCCAGGAGGTATCTAACAGTACCTAACAGCCTTCCACTTCATGGCACCAGAATAGGGTTAGTTCAAAGAGTTACCCTACTCCTTCCTTCTTACTTCCTCAAAATATACATAATACAGACGTTATGTCCTCAGCATCAAAATACTTTGCTGTAAAGATCTAGTCTATGGGTTTATATTACTTACTAAGAGAGATACAGTCTCAGTCAATTTGCCTTTAGCATCCGGCAGATGGGAAGATAAGCAAACAAAATAGCAACAAAGTCACCAAAATGCTGTAAAATAGATTGAAAAAGAGAGAAAATGTCATCTCCAAAGTGTCATTTACCATGAGCTGTTTTGTTCAGCTTTTTTTTCTCTGAACCGGCAGTAGATTTGCAATTAAGGCATATGCCTTTCTCGGACAATTATTTGGGGTATTATAAAATGCATTATTGCTGTTGTTGTTATAATAATTATTGTTTGGGTTGGTTGTTGTTAAACTCTTTGAGCTGTCTGCCAAGTCTGACTATTGAAAAAAAAACCAAAACAAAACAAAACATAAAAGCATCCTGAAGGCATAGCTTCTTTGAACTGATCTCTGGAGCTTTGATTTGGTAGTGAGCATATCCTGCCATCTGAATTTACTGAAAAATGAGCTCTCATTCTGTGCAAAGCATGCTCTTAATGGATGAAGATACTTACTTTACTGTATTAGTGACCCAGAACAGCAGAGGAGAAGGAAATTAGACGGTTTTACCATGTTTAATTAGACATGAAAACTTAAGCCTCTGTGGGACTGTGAAATTTTATGACATTTTTAATGTACGTAGAAAAAAACACATACAGTTTCTGTTTTAATATTGACAGACATATGCACAACATGTTGGTGTAGGGCTTTTATGGAACTGGTGAACACTGCTAAATAGGACTATAGTTTTTCATCAGTAAATGAAATCTTTCCTGCTATTGAGAACAACCTGCATAGAATGGCTTATATCTGTTCCTGTAGGTTCATTTAGATTTAGATCAGGGTGGCAATGTACAACAGTCTGCCAGAAATGGCTCCAGGAGTCAGCTAACATGAGCCAAGAGCAGGCTGAGGAGGGAGAATACATTCTGCAATGCTTGGGAACTATCCCAAATATTGTTTAATCCACTACTATGGTCACAGTCTTAAGAGGCTGTCTGTCTCTTTGATTAAGTGAAATGTCTGTCATGTTCTAGATTCTACTGTACATAAAATACTAACAGAAACATGTGTGAAGACATAAAAAGACATAAATATGCAGCAGAACTGAACTGCTCAAATTCCATACTAAAATGTTGTTAAAGCCCCACAGAGGTAATTACAAGCCTAATTTAAGCCTAGTAGGAGCAGGGGTCTAAATAACTTGTAGTTTTAGATCTTGTCTCATGAGCAGAGGTCAATGTACTTTTGAAGACCACTTTGAAGAGTAGAGGACAGACACTACATGTCTATATGTGTGTAGGTCCTAATGTATATTTCAAAACTTGATCCTATATACCCAAGATGTATATACCCAAGAACCTAACAAGGCAGCTTGATGAGGGAGCTTGGCAACAGTAAGCTCTGAAATATTCTTCATCCCACAGCCAATCATGATTCCTGAGATGTCTGCTGCATTCATTGACCAGATGGAGTTGGTTGCATTTTGATGAGAAAGCAAATTTCTAGGCAACAGACAATGTTGCATTATGGGAGGTATTTTGTAATTTGTGACAGTGGCTTCTCAATCTCTAGATTTCTGCCCTTTTTTTACACTGTAGGAATTTTTTTTTTAAAACAAAAAAAAAAAAAAAAAAAAGAAAGAAAAACCCCATAACTAAAAAGAAATGTATATTTATCCCTACTTACCCACTGTATTTATATAGATGATGTGAAAGTTTTAAGCTTGTCTTTATTTACTGTGAGGTGAATTTTTTTTAAATGTACGATGAACATGAGAAATTTTTTAATGAAAGGGACCTTTAACAGATTATTTTGTTAGGTCTTGAACCAGGGTCTTGTTCCTGGGAAAGTATTACTTGCTGGTGTGCTACTGTAAGAAAGATCAACAGTGGTGCAATTGTTTAGTGATTTCCCTACTCTACTTGCAGCTGGTCTCACAGACTGTAACAAAAGTATAATTCAGAGTAAAAAGTGTTGATTGAGAGTATCTACTCTCTAGTTTCCCAGCTTTCTGATCTTGCAGGTGAGGCCACAGGGAACATCCAGCCCAAATCATGGCATGCTGCTGACATCTCCCATCTGATGTGGGCATTCATAGGGAGATTGTACATGAATCCCTGCTGAGGTAGTCAGCGTAGTGAGCCAGAGCAGCTGCCTTAAGGTTCAGTGTCACAGTGGCCAGACACTACTGACGCTGCCAGCTGAGATCTCCATAGCACATACTTCATCACATAGTGAAGCTTCCCATGCACACATGCAAGTGAAATACCTAAAAGCAGTGCTGAAGTTCTGCTCTAATTTACACTTGAAGTCTGCAAGGTATTGAACCAGTCCACTGGAGATTATGGAGATGCCCTAAATGATTGTGGAGATGCCTGAGGAATTAACTGGAAAAGGATGTGATCTGGTTCCTGAGGAAATGTAATTATTGGTCTCTTGGAGAAAGAATAGCAGGACTGAAGAGAAACCATCTGAGCATGATGAAGTTTTGAGGAAAATTGGGGCCTTAAAGTCAGAAACAGCACCCAGATCCTCCTTCGGTTTTATCTGCAATGGAGCAATGCTGATTCATGTTATTTCTGACTCTAGAAATGTAACAATTTTGATTGGCTGCAATGTCATTAGTGACACAGTTTAGTGGTGGATTTGTCAGTGTTATGTTTACGGTTGGACTTGATGATCTTAAAGATCTTTTCCAACCTAAATGGTTATATAATTTTTCACAAAACTTATAGGTGGATGGGGAATAGGCCAAGCCATGTGCATGTAGGCAAAGCAAACCAAATGTAGCACATATTTATAGGGGATTTAACAGAGTGTTTCACTTTACAGAACTGTTTTGAAGCTAAGGATTGTCCTGAATATTTTTGGAAGAAACAATCTCTTCCACAGTAAAAAGAAATAATGCCTCAGAAAACAAAACAAAACAAAACAAAAAAACCAAAACAAACAAACAAACAAAAAACCACAACACTGCAGTGCTTGATCAGCCTGATCTTCAGTCATTGACAGGGAAAAAAAAACACCAGGAAGAGACAGCCTTAGCTGATGCAGTTTCTCCTGAAAAGCTGCTGCTGTGGCTGTTTCAGGTGCCCTGGCTGTGGCAGTGGCTGCTGATGACAGTGAAAGTGACTGTAGAGGGGCTAAAAATATGAATACCCAGGGGAACACGCTAAGCACTTGCTCTGTCTGTCGCTCTGGGGAAGCTAACATCAGTACTAATTGATCCAAATGTTCATGCTGGAAGTGAATGAGATCAGAGCTGGACAGAGTGAGGCAAATCATCCAATCACAGCCTCCCAAAAACAGCTGAACCTTTGTTTTGGGGGTAAAATAAATTTGCACTGGGGATGAAGATCATAATGGAAGTGGAAATAGAGGTTGAGGAAAGAGGGAGGAAGGGTAGAAGGATAGCTGTGAACACAGTTCCTCACCACCTAAACCACAGAGATGACCTGCAGGGACAGAGGCTTGTAAGTCTGGCTGTATGTGCAGGGTAGATCCATACAACTATTTTCCTTTGTTAGGAAGATGGGAGTTTCACTTTATTAGAGGACAAGAAAAAGGCACAGTGTTCCCTTAGGGTTACTCCATGGATAGAGGTACCCATGCAGTCAGAAAAAAAGTAATACAAAAGTGAAATGCAGCTGCCTAAGTAATTCATGGAAGATGAATTAGTATCTGATAAATTCCATTGATAAATTCTTCAGGCATACCATTAAAGATAAGATAGACTTCTTTGCATATCATTAATGGTCGTCAAAATTTCAAATCAGGGTCTTGCTTCATCAAAGGCATAACAGGTAGATAGATTTCCATATAATGAATGCAATTCTATTCATTAAATTCTGCAAGTAGAGAAATAATGAGTAGTGGAAGTACTCATTATCAGATACTGATATTTATAGAAAACTGCCACATTGTGGGACAAAAAATATAGTCCAAATCAACATCTATGAAGGATCGTTTTCCTATGAATGGAGAAAAAAAATGCTTTTTTTATCAAGTTCTTTGTTTAATTATCGACTTCTGTATTTTAATCAGCACAAATGCACTATATTTGTTAACAATCAAGTAACAAAAGTGCTCTATTCATTATTTGTTTGGGGAATTCACCCCATTGTTGGACAACTGCAGTCCCCAACACGACATCTGTACATTCTGTCTTGCATTTACTCTTTGCTTTCGTGCTCATGAAAATACTTTTTAGTTCATCCAAAAAAAAGCGGCTGTGACATTAAGAAATGAAGTCTAGAGAGAAGTATTTTCAGGCAGAAAAAAGACTTTGACCACATTAGGCTTGAAATTTTTACTATTTTCCTGGGAAAAAAAAATGTCATTCCATAGCGACCTTTAGGTAACTATAATCATCCAAAGTGAAAACAAGATTACTCAATTAATACTTTACATAGTACAAAAATGTTGGGCCATATCATGGGACTTAAAAGCTTATATTCAATACACACAGATTTAATATTCATGCAAGTAAATCCTGTGGGTACAGAGTAAAACACAAACTATGGTATTTAATGAGATTCCCTATCTGAAAAATGTGGTTATGTCTAAACCCTCTCTCCTTTACAAGAAATCTAATATTTGATTTAGGTTAATGATGCCTCTTCTCAAATTAATCTTGTGTCTTTAATTATTCAAATCTTCATCATTACTGAAACCATTCTAATTATTCCCTTTGCTCAGTGGTATTAGCAAAAATTATGCTTAAATTTAAAATCACTTTAACAGGGGCCATATTATTCTCACACTCATTTGACTATTTAAGATTTCACCTCTGAGACAAAAAAGGTTGACTGCAGCCAACATCTCTTTTATTAAAACTATCATCTTTGCATTTTGCATTGCCAGTAACTTAATCAAAATAGACCACTTTTATTAGAATTTGCCCCCATCTTTCAACTAGTAAATCCCACCTCTCATATTATCTCCTCATTTATGCTTTTTAAAGTTTTATGATGCTAGTATTCTTTTATGATCTGTTCAGTTTATCAGCCGGTAAGGTTTTATGTACCTTTTCTGGTGAATTGCCATTGAGAAATCAAGCTTGCTGTTTATTTCAGGTAAATAAACAGCATGTGAGACTGCAATATTTAATAATATTTGTTTCCACAGTTATTTCAAAACATTAGAATATACTGTGTAAATATAGGTTCTAAATGTAGTAGAAGACTCAGAAAGAGAAGAGAACATTGCAGAAAAGTTCCTGTGCTTTATATGTAATATATTCATTTTTATCACCTGAAGAGTACTTGAATTCTAAGACACGGAATCTCCTTTTAACATGTTTCATTTTATTTATTTTTTTTGGTGTTATTTGAGGACCTACCGTTGTTTTCAAAAGCCAGATTCTGTTCTGATTTCCTTTGTTTTCTGGAAGTGATTGCAAGTACCTCCCAGTACCGAGTAATCCAAAACTTGATTCTCATCATAGTCAGACTGAAGACCTTCTTATGCAGAAGAAACCAGTCAGCACTACGGCACTATTCTGGCGTTCCAAGACAGACTTTCATAACTCTAGAATTTATTTGTTGGGATAATGATAGACCTGACTGTATAGATGAAATATTTATCACTAGGAAAAACAAAAAAAAAACAACAACAACAAAAAAACAACCCTAAGCAGTTTCTTCATGAAAGTGAAAGGTAAAATGAGAAATCTTCTTGACAAGTATGGAGTCTATGGCTTCCATTCTAGGTTTTAGATGCAAAAGCCAGGCAGGGTTTTTGTGGCCAGTCTGGACTTGCCAACACAGGTAATACAGCTTATATATTGACTCTCTTTCCAATGACATAATATACTGTAATATATATTTTTTTTAATACAAGTGTGCATGGCTGTCACAAGTTAGATCATCTTGGGACTATTTAAACTAATGTCTATCACTGCCTGCAAAGCAGGAACTGGTAAAGGATTATGTCTCTGAGTTGGCCATTACCCAGTCACAGATTCCTGCCCACTTTTTCTCCCATTTCCCCACTCGTTCCTTGGACAACATCTGCTCTTCAGTCTCCTACATGCTTAACTCACATTTTGTAAAAGGACAGTGAACCCATTTCAACTCCTCTACTCATGTGCCCTGTTAATGTCAAGCTGAATAGGAGAAATATGGAGTTTTCCTTCTCCTAGGTTCAGTCCCCAGAGAGGAGCCCTAGTGGGAGTGTCAGTTGACATGATTATGATCCAATTTTCAGTAATTGCATCATTATGTGTGTTTCCACAGTATCTGGTATTCTGCAAATGAATCAGAAACATATCACGGTTCAATAAAAAGAGCAATACCCTCCTCTACTTGCCTCATCATAACCTCTTTCTGTAAAAGATCAAATCAAGATAATAACTTTCTTGGGGAGCATTGCCTAGAATAATCAGATTTCTCGGGGGAAGATACTGATAATTAAATATATCAGGACTGGACCTCTATCTGACATTCACAGATACTAGTTCTGTAGCCAAAATCCACTGGAACTGGGGTATTTCAGCAAGCTTCTCAGCTACATCAATCCATTTTTTAAAATATCTCTTTTGTCTGAAGCTTTGCTGGAAGACTGTTTTGTTTTGCATTTTTTGTTTTGAAGATAAACTATACCTTGTTGACATTAAAAAATTGCCAGTTATGGATTGGTTTATTAATCGCATATTAAACATTTCCTGGCATTTGCGAGCTCACAAATCACACATTGCTAATGTGATAGAGGAAAGGGTATTGCTCAGAACCCACTTGCGAATGTCAAAAAAAAAAAAATCATCAGGGCAGTTGAAACAGCAGTGCTGCTGCCATAAAGCTAGTCATAGCATTTCACAGGTGGTCCAAAAATGTTTGGGAAAGCCCAGAAGATCAGACATGAGCCCTTTCTTGGATTATAATCACCTCAGAGTTGGCTACAAACCACTTATTGATCCTTAGATCTCTAACAACATGGTAAATCCTGCTCTGATACATGTGTAAAACTACCTTTCATACAGTTCTTAATTGTCAACTATTGATTTGATAGACAATAACAGCTCTCCCTGTCTTGTCGCATATATATGTTCTCTTGAGAGAATTAAACTCTAATAGATCTTGCATGCTTATGAACTGTTTCAAATACACACTATTGAGCTGTATGTCTGCACTTCATGTTTGTGAATTATTCTTAAGAAACCTTTAAAACATTAATTATTGAAAACTAAATACATCACTGTAGAACCTCTGGAGATCTCAGCCACTTCTGTCAGAAAAACTGACTTGCCTTCCTTCCTTATCCCCATAGCTGGCTCAGCTGGGACAGTACTTACAAAGCCATTCACCTAAAGTATAGGTTTTGATGCAGAAGGAGTCTTCCCTAAAAAGTGTACTTAAGAAAATTATTGAAATTCTGTGAATTGGAAACGTTATGTCTCTCTTTCTGGCACTTCCAAGACTTTTTTGGTCCAAGTTTTCAAGTGAATGTTACTGGAGTCAAACAATTTCAGCATCAGTCTGCAAACCAGTTCTTTATAAATTTCTTACATACCTAAATTCAATACCATTTTCAAAAAAAAACTCAGTACTTCACACAAGACCCTCAAGCAATAAGTTCCATTTAAATTCCCTTGTCAATATAGATTTTCAGTAGAGCAAACCCACACAATCTTTCGTGAAATTCACATGTTTTGAAAAAATGTCAAATCTGACAGCTTTTTGTTTACGGAAAAATCAAAGTAAAAGCTTTGAATAATGTCTACATTTGTTAAATTAAATGTTTTGTCTTTTTCTTCAGAATTACTTTTGTGAAATTAAACTTCTTTTATGTAAAAGAACATTAAAAACACAGAAGTACTGCGTGATCAGTTTCTGAATGAAATAATTTTGATATTTCAGAAATTTATTGCATCAATCTAAAAATTTAGCATTCTATGGGAAAATTCCATCTTGTTTTGTTCTGATTTTGGAAATTTTCCCTCTGTAATGAAATATAAGTGTTAGCTATTGCTAATATTTTTTTAGTACAACACAAATATTACCAGTGGCAATGGTAAGGGGCAAGACTTTCCTGTGGTGCCTAGTAACAGGAAAAGGAGTAACGGGCACAAGCTGGAACACAGAACTTCCAATGAACATTAGAAGAAACTTCTTCCCTGTAAGGGTGAGGGAGCACTGGCACATGCTGTCCAGAGAGGTTTTGCAGTCTCATTCTCTGGAGGTTTTCCCCCCCACCTGGACGCATTCCTGCGTGACTTGATCTGTGTGAATCTGCTTTAGCAGGGGGTTGGACTAGGTGATCTCTAGAGGTCTCTTCCAACCCCTACCATGCTATGATTCTGTGACATACATAACAAAAACCATCCAAAGTGTGTAACAGAAGGTGTAGACTGTTTCTTTTTTTTTTTCTCAGCCTTACATCCATAGATGGGTGCAACCACCCTGACTACAGCTAGTAGTTTTTGCATACATAAGCCTCATTTTAGATTCTATCTTAATAAATAAGGCCTTCTCCCTCCATCTTCATAAAGATGAGGAATTAGTCATATGAGAACCAGATCTGTGAAGACAGCAGGCTGAACAGCATTTTGAGAGCTACCTTACACATAAAACACAAAATACTGCTTTTGTCCATGAAATGTCCCTTACTCAGCCATAACCAGAGACAAATCCTTGAACTAATACACATTGCCCTGACTTATCTCTTGAGACTGAAGGACAAAGCTTTTTCTTTTAAAAATCTAATATTGTGCAAAACACAGTGCAGAAGCTCACTTTGCATTAAGCCGTTGTCGGTGCCCTACTCAGAACATGACAGCAGTGCACCTGGTTGTTCACTTTTCTGCCTGAAGAATTTCAAAAATCTCTGAGGAAAACATCATGCCAACACCTTGCCAGTCCTCCCTAAGGGAGTGCTCTGCTCACTTGAAATTTCCCCAGCACCTCTTTCACCTTGCACTGACCTCAGAGATTTACTGGCTAAGTGGTCTCTTTCGGGAGGATTGTTACCTCTAGTCTAATAATTTTATCTCTATTTGTTTTAAACTGAATGAACCGTTCTTGGATTAGTGATGGTGGTTTGGTCTCTCAGCTCTCATATGAGAATCCTTTTCCTTCGGATATTTCAAGAGTTTCACCTTCTGGCTCAGTGATTTAGCTAACTCCAATCTCCTGCAAAGTTAAGAGACTTGAAGAAAGGGGCCATCTGTATCAGTCAGTGACACTAGAAGATGCTGGTTAGCCCACTTCCTAGAGAAGGCTGTATCATTTTAGGAGGAGAAGGACTTGGCCCATCTCTCCTAGAATCAATGTGATGTTAGAGAATCCACTTAATAATATAAAAAATTCAATTGTTCTGTAGGAAACAGAACCTTTTCTGTAAGGAACAGAACAGACCTTTTCTGTAGGAAAAGGTCTTGTTTTGAAGACCTGCTTGGACACATTCCTATGCGACCTGATCTAAATGAACCTGCTTCTGCAGGGGAGTTGGACTAGATGATCTCTAAAGGTCCCTTCCAACCCCTACCATTCTATGATTCTATGAAAGCAGCTCCTGCATTTCATGTAAGCATGAATCTAGGAGGTATATCTGGAAAACACACACAAACTCAGTCCTTCATGTGATTTGCACAGTAGACCTTGATGTCCTGGCGGATATAGGTCCATTAGAGAGCATCTAAGTGTCTTCATAGTAAAGCAACATTCAAGCAGAAGACTTTGGATTGCAGTTTTAGAGGTATCTATCTTCTATATACTTCTTTAAAAGTATACTCCTGTAGTCTGGTGTGACATTGCTCTCAGACAAAAAGTCTACATAAGAGACAAGTGGTATAAGTGTGTCCATATTCACTCCTTCATTGAGAATTTAAGTCATAACTTAATTGTATTCACTTACTTGACTGATAGATCCTGCAGCATTTGCAGATCCTTTAGTTCTTCCCTTTTGTCTAAACAATTTAAACAAATTTAACTTAAAATAAGAAATCTTTTCCCCTTATTTCTTATTAAATGTAAGGGAGCTGAGGTGTTTTAGACCTGTCCAGTAAACATATCTCATTTCTGTCAAGTGCCAAAGTAATATTAATTAAGCATTTGTTATGACATCTTAGATATTCCCAGCATTTTACAGAGACTAAGGAAACAGTGCATGCTCCAAATATCATTGTCAGGAACGTTCCTCTCTAGATGTGCTCCCATACAAATAGCCTTTAACGGAGTCAAACCAAGGTCAAGGATAAACAGAATGGTGACCACACAAAATAAAGTTACTGAGAGCTGAAAAGACTTTTAAGATGACATCTGGAATAATCTCTGGTTTCTAGAATCAAAAGAAGGAACATGAGCTCCAAAATCTCACCAAGGATCTTCTAACTTCTCACCTTCCATGCAATTGACAGCAAGACTGAGACATGCTCCAAGGAAGGCCTCTGCCATTGCAGCTCCTGAGATTTAGGCACATGAGAATGAAATAATGTATTTTGCCTTGTTTACTGTGCCAGGCATCAGGTAGCCAGCAAGGCATCGCTCACTTCTGGCAGGAGCCTGGCCCTGCACTCCTTCAAAAAAGACATCCCTCCAGGCATACTGTAACTATTTGCAGCCTTGGGACTCAGCACCTTCTTTTCACCAAGTGATCCAAAGCCCCATTCTGACAGAGAAAACCACAAACTTTGAAACCCCAAGCTTTAGGAAAAAATATTCCCATGTAGAGGAAAAAAAATAAAAACCAAAACCATAAACCACTGTGAGAGGGAGGTCCCAGGACCAAAGAGCACAGTTTGTACTGGGGGGCTATCATCACAGCTCTGCTTTCAGCAGCATGAGTCTGTGCTAGTATTAGCAACTTGTGAGAAATTCTAGTCCAATACATTGGTGACTTTGTGGATACTGGGGACAAAGAAGCTATGGCTTATCCAGACATCTGCACAGCAAATTAAAGCTGGAAAGTGATAGGAAAGTCTATGAAGCAAGGGATGAAAAAGCAGAAACCAAAGAGAGCTTGCAGAAGGCTTTTGAAACATGTTCATAAAAAGCTGGGCAGACGGTGACATGCCTTTGTATATGGAATCCCAAGTCACTACTATTGTTAACTTACATTTTAACTCAACTGCCTCTGAATTCTTACCTCCTTCTCTGTTATTTTTCAGCAGACAGCAGCATACTGTAAATCTCTAATTGTGTATGTAAGTAACAGCAATCTATCTGTAGGGCATTTCCTGGGGATTAATGGCCATCTAGGAAGAATCTGGTGGCCTGAAGTGCAGCCAGAGGCTATTAAACATACCTGATCATTTAACCACTTGAATGCTGCTGAGGATAGGGCATCCATGAGGTAGGACACATTATCAGATGCTTCCCTTTCTACCAGACAAATTGTTCTGAGTCAACAAAGAGTTGGGACTGGTACTTTAAAGAAATGTTACTGCATCTCCCACAGCAACACTGAAGCTGTGACAGAGCAGAATAAAGATCCACTAAAACTGCCTTGTGCCATACACGTTATTGCTGTTTTGAAATTAAAATGCTGGTTAGGGGAATTAGTATAATAGGGCACAGTTACACTACAGTAAATAGGGAATAACGCCATTAAAGACAACAGTTTCCCAACACTGAGAACACAGACGTCCATTGCTGATTTTCTTGGGTGATATTATACTGTTGTAATCTGTAGTATGTGTGCCATCTAGTCACAGTCATGGGTCCAGTTATTCTGGGAATCTATGCACAGAATAAAAGTCTGGTCCTTGCCCCAGGGAATTTAGAGCAGAGTTTTAATAATCCTTCACTGAATATCTCTGAATAATTAATCCACTGTAACCTACATTGGCCATTTCAGTTTACCTGAATTATCTTACAGCACTCTATCTAGCTGATAATTATCATTACCTTTTAGAGTAAAATGCAACCAGCTGTAAGTTTGCTTCACGGAGCTTTGAATAGCTGGAATGTTAAAGAGCTTATTAAAGAACAAATTGCCAACAGAAAATTGTAATACCCGCTATCACTTATCTTAGGGGAAAAAAAATAGAAAAGGAAAGCCACTATGAAAAAGCAATGCATAAAATAGGAAGATTTGCTTTCCTAATGCCTGAGTTTAGGAGGAAAAAGAAGGTCATATAATTAAACTTTTAATTTTTCTATTGGAATATTTATATTTGAAGTTCACACAGGAGACAACAAGCTAAATTCTGATCCCAGCTGACATCATTTTAAATCCTCAGTATCTCCACTGAACTCAGTGTAATCACTCTGGATTTGCACAGGTGATAATTGGGTCATAATCTGGTTCCTATATGTGCAGGTTTCTTACATGACATTTCAACACACTTAGAAAGGTTTTTTTTTCACAGTAAGATTAAAGACTCTGGGGTATTTCACAAGTCAAAGCTCAAATTGTTTCTGGGCTCAGAACTTATCTGACATAAAGTCAGCCTCAGAGCAAATACCTATAGCCATGTTATGAAACTTTGTAAATGACAGGGAGTTAAAAGTGGATAGTGTTGTTGCCATTACAAGCAAAGAGAAGGGAAACTGCAGGGTGTGCTATGGGATGATTTTAATAATTTTTCCAAAGGAGACTGTTTTAAACTTATTACTTCTAAAATCTTAATGCCAAAGGCATTCTTACAAACAAAAAATAATAATCAGTTCTGCTTTTGCTATAGTAGAATTATTAGAGCCTCAGTAAAATTTGTATCAATTTTACAGTCAGCTCTGCCATAAAAACTTAGTTCTGCATTTATACAAACATAGGTGAATTTCCTGCTTTTTGCTATGGTGCATTCATAGACAGATAGCATAAAGGAGATACTTTGATTTCAGCTATCAATCAAGCTCATAACTGTAAGGGCCTCACTGCGACTATATGCTTTGTAGCCATATAGAGAACTTCAGCCCAGGACAACGGGGCAGAAAAAATGTTTGCATTCCTTCATGCTCTCTGCCTATGCAAGGGCCTGTCTCTGCTTTCACACCATGGACCTGCCCACTGGGCCATGATGAAGATGAACTCATCTCTTCTTTCATTCCCTGCTTTGAATGAATGGTGCTCTCTCTCCTGGAGAAGTCAAAGATGCTGTCATGCAGCAAACTTTGCCAAAGCTTCTGGTTATATCAGAAGCCTCTGCAGACAAGCAGGCTCTCTATGCAGTGTTCTCACTATAAACTAAGCCTGATCTGTCACCACAAAGACAATCGTCCACACAACTCAGTTGTGAGGTCTATGAACATTCTTAAACAGTTCATTCTTTCAGGGATTTTTACCTCTTTTGGGAGATGTAACAAGTCAGTGAATTTTTTATTCTTTATTTTTAATTTCAAGAGGATTTTTTATATCTCTTTTTATATCCTCAAAGTTGTATTATATTTTAGGTAAACAGCTGCTGCTGAGACCTCCATTTTGACTATCTGACCTGGTGTTTACATACTGGAGAAAATGTTAGAGGTTATATAGCCCCAGCCTCTCCTAGTGATTTGATCCTATAGTATTTCAAATACTTATTGTTAAAATCTAAAAAATTGCAGCTACTGCAATGGAATTGAGAGAGTTAGTAGACTGGAAAATGGAGGGCAGTTAGCTCACCCAAAAAGACAGGAGAAATATTGTGTGGTTTCATTTTGCCAGTTTGTTTTCTGTTTGTGGGTTGGTTTTTTTGTTTCTAATTTTCCTAATGAATATACACCAGCTGTCTGAATACCGCAGAGGCTCAAAGAAAATTGCAAACTCCCTACTATATACTGACCTGATACTGTGTTTTAAGTCTACTCAGTGAGGAATATGGTAATTGAAATCATCATAAATTAATTGCTCTGTTTTCAGGCAATACAGAGAAAATTTAGTATTGGATATAACAGAATGCGTAACAACTCTGGTAAAAAAGATGCAAGTATGTGTACTAATCTTTCTCTTTTGTCAGGAGAATGATTCATTAGCAAAAAAAAATTACATTCTTAAATCAGTTCTCATGGCTCTATTATGCTTCACCAGCCATCTTAGACAAAGATCTTGATGCCACAGATACTTACACAAACACTTAATTTTACTCATGGGAATGGTTCAAAATCGGTACATCTTTTCTGCAGAAGAGTAGACAACAGTGCATCAAAACTTGCCAGCTTGGGCCCACAATCATAACCCATGATTTTTCTTCTCTAAAGCATAGAAGTTGGTTTCAACTTACCTCACCTTATCCAGAAAAGCCCTGATCACAAAAAAAAAAAAAAAGATGTTTATATAAGGAAATGAGAAAATAGGGAAATGACAGTGTTTCCATTGCTGTTCTCCATATGATACACAACAAATAAATTCTGCAGAAACAGTCATGAAGAGTAATTTTTTGGATGTTCTGACCCATCATGCAAAATTTGAGTTCTGCTTGCCATCTGTGGCTGCTTCTTACTCTGCCTCATACCCACCTGGATAAGGTTGTGACTGTTCACAGTCTCACCATCTTCTGCCAGTCAGATATTACAACCTGAGAGATGTGTCTGGTGATTTCCTCCAATAAAAGCCAATGGAAATGCAAGTTGAATTCAGATATAGAAGTAAGCTACATGTATAAATTAACTTGATTCATCATAATAAGGCTGACAGAGAACTGCTAAAATTGGTCTCCTCAAACCAGCAATTAAAGATTTATTCTGTGAGCAAACATACTTATTAAAGTATTATGCAAAGTATCCACATTTTACTGATTATCATGATAGATTACATTACAAATGTTTAGGCTAAAATACCCACCACAGACACAAAGACTGGATTAGTTAATTGTATTGCTAAACTTGTACAGATTAATCTCCCACCACAGTTTTATTTTGAAGTGTAAGGATGAATTTCCACATCAAAACTTTCATTTGCCAAAGCACAACAATTAGCTGTGAAACAGAGAACACAGCTATATCCCTTACTTTGTCTTTATCCTGTCTTTTTTCACATTTGTGTCTGAACAAAAAAAAACCCAAAAATACAGAAAAACAACCCAAAAAAACCACAAAGAAAAATATTAAATATTCATTAAGTTCTGGAGAAATCTGAGTGCCATTTTGAGGCACATACAGGATAACCAAGGGTTCAAGGCTCACTCAGCTTGGCTTTGTGAAAGGCAAGTCCTGTTTGACCAATATGATCTCCTTTGACAAGGTGACCTGCTTAGTGGATGAGGGAAAGGCTATGGGTATGGTCTTCCTGGACTTTAGTAAGGCTTTCAACACAGTCTCTCACAGCATCCTTCTGGAGAATCTGGCTGCCCATGGCTTTAATGGACCTACTCTGAGATGGGTTGAAAACTGGACGGATGGCCAGGCCAAGAGAATCATAGTGAATGGAGTTAAATCCTGTTGGCTCTCAGTCACCAGTGGTGTTACCCAGGGCTCATTGCTGGGGACTGTTTTTTTTAACATCTTACCAATTACCTCAATGAGGGAGTTGAATGCACCCTCAGTAAATTTGCTGAAGACACCAAGCTGGGCAGGAACACAGATCTGCTTGAGAGCAGGAAGGCCCTTCAGAGGAACCTAAACAGGCTAGAGCGATGGGCCAACTGTATGAGGTTTCAATAAGGCCAAGTTCTGTGTCCTACACTTGAGCCACAACATCCCCAGGCAACACTACAGGCTTGAGGCAGAGTGGGTGGAAAGCTGTCTGGCAGAAAAGAATCTGGAAGATGTTAATTGACAGCCACCTGAACATGAGCCAGCAGGTGGCCAAGAAGTTCATGGCATCCTGGCTTGGATCAGAAATAGTGTGACCAGCAGGGACAAGGAAGTGATTGTTTCCTTGTACTTGGCACTGGTGAGGCCAGACCCTCGAATACTGTGTTGAGTTCTGGGCCCCCCACTACAAGAAGGACATTGAGGTGATCGAGCATGTCTAGAGATAGGCAACAAAGCTGGTGAAGTGTCTAGAGAACAAGTCTTACAAGAAGTGGATGAGGGAGCTGGGGAAGTTTAGCCTAGAGGAGTCTGAGAGAAGATATAATCACGATCTACAGCTACCTGAAGGGGAGTTGTGGTAAGGTGAGGGGGTCAATCAATCTCTTCTCTGTAGTAATGAACCATAGGACACAAGGGCTCAAGTTGTTTGAAGGGAAGTGTAGACTAGACATTATGAAATACTTTTTCACTGAGAGGGTTACTAAGCATTGGAATGGGCTGTCCGGGGAGGCAGTGGAGTCCCCAACCCTAGAGATATTTAAAATACACATAGATGAGGTGACAAGACATATGGTTTAGTTTACTAATGGGTCTAGCAGTTTTAGGTTAGTGGTTGGACTTGATTATCTTAAAGGTCTTTTCCAACCATAGCGATTTGGTGATTCTGTGAAATATATAGGTTTTCATGAGAAATACACCGTAGATTAAGACAAAATCTTTAATTGGATGATATCTGAAATAGGAAACTCCAGGTTAAAGTTATATTTTGAATAAATACATGGTTGTATAAATTTTAATAATGGAGAAGAGAATGAGGGAAGAAATGAAATTAGAAAGAAAAGAGAGAGAAGCATTTAAAAATACCTTATTTTAACAATAAATTTACCATTATAAAGTAATCCCACTGCCTCCTACCCAGGGTAGATGGGCCTCTTAATTTTCTTGTTGGTTTCCATTCCTGAGATGGTACAGAATGGTCCTCGTCTGGAGGACCATGGAGGGGCCTGGGGTTGTTACTCACTCATTGTCACTCTCACAAGTTGTCCCCAAAACTAAGGATGTGTCAGTGCTGCACAGGTGTGTATCAGCTTACTGTATTTGAAAAATGTGCTTGGTCATCCTGAGCTACTCCTCCCTAGCAGTGCTGTTTGAGATGCACGGGATGAAGCAGGTCCAGATGAGCAGCTCTTAGTCACTCAGGGCAGCCAGAGACACACTGCCTTCCTGGGGCTCTGTCCATGCAAGATGAGGCATCAAAACTATAAGTATGGCAAAAGCTACAGTAAAAAAAAAAAAACAAAAAAAACACAAAATAAACCCTCATGTTCATTTACATGATTTCGATTCAAAAGTAGATAAGATGTCATTAGACTGTGAAAAAAACTACATGTTTGTATTCAGATGCATAACATCCATAGGGGTCTCGGATCTGGCAGTGAATGGTGTTTTCTTAGCTTGCAGGGATCTTTCTGCTTAATGTTATGGTATTATTTACACTGAAATACTAACAATTAATACCTATCATTATTTTTTCTTTCTGCTAGCACTTTAAAATCTGTCAGATGAATGAAACATGAGCAATGAATACAGTAATGCATTTCTGTTTGTGGTTCTCTTTAGCACTGATAGCTTACTAGGATTAACACAACTGATGATCTCAGGTTGCATTTCTTAAGACAGTAACTTTTATGCTGGAGTCGGCAAGTATTTTTTCTGGTAACGTTCCTTCCTTAAAACAGACACTGTACAAATGCAGTGGGAACAGATTTTTTTTGTCTATTTGTCATGGCTTTTAGCCCAGTCTGCAATGAAGAATTTTTTGTCTAAGCTATTTCTCCTTTATTACATATTCCTTTTCTTTCTGCAATCCACTGTTTTTAAGAACAATAAATTTTAAAACTTAAGGGCTTTTTTTGGGTTGGTTAGGATTTTTTAGCCCATTTTTAATAGACCATTATTTCCTTCGCAGACTGAAAAAAAAGGTACAGAGAGGTGTTATTCTGCAGCTCACAGGTGTAATTCAGCAAATAAAGCATACTAGTTGTAAACCAGGATAAAGAGAGACAAGTATATAAAAGACAAAAGAAGGTTTTCTCAGAATGAGTAATATTCATTTAGGTACCAAGTAAGAGAGGAGATTTCCACAAGAGAAAATATTTTTGATGTATGTTTCTTCTGAGAACCATACCAGACAAAATTGATGAACAAATTTTTTAGTTTTGTTTGTTAATGTCAGTAGTATTTCATTTCCTGCTAATTAAAAATTGTATCATATATTGAATTTATACTAGTAGAACATGGCACAATAATAAAAACTAACTAAATTTGATCAAAGAAATAAATGAGAGCTTCTCATCTGGTTCATATCACAGCTTCCAAAATTCACTTTGTATAGATTAGGGAAGGTATCGTGGTTGGCTTGGGTTTTTGGAACAGGTGCTGTGTTTTGATTTTTTTGTTTTCCAGAAAGGCTGATTTTTAATTTAAATGGAAACCACAATGCACTACTAAACATTTCAGTGAAAACTGCTTTGTCTTCTGAAAAGTGTTCCATGTCTTTTATTTTGAAAAACTATTTGAGAGGTTTACTCCCAGGTACCGCACCTAAAGCCAGACAGCAACAAAGGCAGTATGAAAAGGGATGGAGTCCTGAGAAAAAGCATAATCTCGGTCTGTTTGCCTGGTTAATTTAGTCAGCTGCAGATGAACTTGCCCTACACACTCACTAGTGTGGGCAAGTATAAGCCAGGTCTATCCTGAAAGATGAACGCCCGTTTTAGCAGAGTATTCTGCTTAAACTAACGTGCTCTTTGATGGATCTATGGCCTCAGCAGACAAAGACAGATAGATCTATGGGCATCTGGTCATAGATGAATGATGGTACTGAAATTCAGTAATCTACTAGACAAATGAAATTGGAATAATTCATACTGCTCTTCACCCCTTGGCCTTTCATCAATTTGGTATTTTAGCTTTAAAAATGCCTAATGAAGGAAAAAATTGGGGAAAGAGTGAATCATTACTCCTACTCTGTTAGGTAGAGTCTTAGAAGAAAGAAGTATCATTGACTGTACCCTAATAAAGCAAGAGCAAAACAATTTGCAATTTTTCCAAAGCTATTAAGAATACATGTTTGTATTTATGTAATTTTTATTACTTAGATTTAGCACTGTAGTAGCACCTGGTAGCATTAAAGGTCAGAATCCCAAAATACTCTGCATTGTAACAAAAACACCATAGGAGACAGTCCTTCCCTTAAGTGGCAGACTAAGCAGTCTCAACAACAAAAAAAGTATTAGGAAGTCTATGTCAAACCAAGAGACTCTCAGCCCTCCAGGCTGTTGATGCAGTACGTTTTCAAAATCCTTCAAAGACTGCTTTGTATATCCTTGATAACCTTCTGGGTTTGCCTTAAACTTTATAGAAAAAGACTTACAAAAGGGTTAAAGTCTTCAATCTCACTGTACACACAGCTCCATCAGCTCCTACTGTTTCCATGGACACACTAGTTAACTCCTTGACTTTTTCTTAATGATGTCTTATTAGAAGATCACTTCTGAGGAAACTGGAAAGGTGACAGAGGAAGAAAGTTGGTACTAGAGAAGCAAAGGTTCTGTGAAATCTAGTGTAGATAACTGATTTTATTTGGGGTATTTATATTCCCAAGAAAGAGGTAGAATTTATCTGACCAAATATTTTCACCATTTACCTTTCATCTTTATTTTATTCTGCTAAACTATTTGATATGAGTGTTTGAGCTCTCAATTAGCTGTGTAAAATGAGAGATTATCTTGTCATCTCGTTTTTAATCTCTTTTGATTCTGTAAATTGCAAAGGCAAAAAAAAGTAATACCTGAAGTAAGCTCCTAGCAGTGGCTGCAGCTTTTATGGTCCATGTTCACAGCAATATCTTGTCTCTGGTTTCTTCACTGTCATCATTTACAGCATCAAAGGGACAGTTATCTTGCTTCTGCTGTGTTAAAAAAAATCAAAGCAAGTTCATTAAATTATATATACATGTACTTGACAGTTTGGTTTAGATGTTTTACTTTAATACTCTGTAGAAAGTAGCTTGCTTTGGTATAATTAGCACTTAACATATTCCAAAAAAATGAAAAGGATGTGTTTTTATAAAGTTATTTTTTGCATCTCAGATGGAAATGTCTCATTCTCCAAGTGGGGAAAAAGATGAACCCTTCACATCACTTTACAAAACAAATAAAATCTCAGAAACACCTATTTCATTCCTACAGAGCAAGAGATGATTTATGACACCTTCAATCAATAGCCTTCCAGGACATGCAACTCATTGCTCTACTTTGAAGAGCCTTTGGGAGAAAAGGGAAAGTGGAAGTAAATGAAGGGACTCTTTGGTCAAAAATAAATGGAGGTGCATCTGCTGGAGACAAAAAATAGGCTAGGAACTCTTATGAGCCTTTAGTATGAGCACATTGAAGCAAAAAATCTCAGTCTCAGACAAACCAAATTGCAGTTCTGACTGACCCAAGTCTCATGTGAACATGGGCTTTGAAATGAAAACACGACTCAATATACAAAAGTCAAAAAAGAAAGTAGAGTGAATCACCACCATAGATCTGGGCATTTCAACTCTGATACTATATCTTTTACAAGTGTTTTATTTGTATTAAAACGCAGATTCATCTAGCTAATATAAGCATTCATATCTGACTTGAAACTTTGTGAAAAAAGTAATAATTTTGTGTCAAATCTTAAAACAGGAATATTTCAGACCTTATTGTCTTACTTCTGCAAAGAAATAATTCCTGTGTAGTTCCTGTAGTGGCATCTTAAAACTCTAATATTTGGTGATCTAGTTTCAAATTTAAAATGACAACTCAGAATGATTAACTTATCAGATAAAAAAATCACCTTTCTTCAAGAAGAAAAAACACTTGTATGGAGGTCAGAACCTAAAATAATTGAGTTTGTACATTAAGATCAAAGACTGACATTTTAGGTATATTTATAAGGCAACTATATCACAACAATGACACCAGGATTATATTATGAATTTTAACTGGTTTTTATCAGAGATTTTTTCTTGCTTCAGCCACCTATCTCCCTGATGCCATTTCTTGCCTCTGATATTTGCCTCTCTTGGCAATATGAGGAAACCCTCTCAGGAATTCAGACTGATCAAGACCAAATTTAGCAGCTTCTAGTAAAAGAGGAAATAAAGGGAAGAAAGTATAGAATTTGAATATGTATCTAAGAATAAGGGCAGTTCAGAAATATAACAAGTCTGATTTTTTGGTATGAGTTAAACCCCATCCAGGAGCAAAAGTAAAAAGCATGGTGGAAAGATCAAACTTGACATATGGTGAAAAAGCTCTGGGAAGAAATGACATGGGATTTTTTATAAGACAGATTGCACATCAATGTACACCTCTACTTCAAAACTCAGAAGGTACAGAGCAACAATGCAGTTTTGCAGTATAGGTAGACCCATATCCAACATCAAATGCATCATTTTATCTCTTTGAATGAAAGAATCAAGTGGTGTATGAAGAGCTAGGAGATCATATCTTCATTAAGCAGCAAAGGTCAGCAGATGACATCTGACTGGCATGCTACTACTCCAGCCACTTTACATCTATGTGGTTTAGTCAGAAATTGTCACTCTAGTCCATGGGCTCCATTGGAATACTGTACATTTTTTCTCTACCCTGTCCTTCCTCTCAGCTTTATCTCCACAACCAGGAGATATACCAATCAGGGGAAGAGGGAGACAGGAAAGGTCTTTCAAGAGTGTTCCCTGACTGTGTATGTTGGTGCTCAGGGACTTAAACTAGGACACTGAAGTCTTGAAATAGCACTCAAAGCACTCTTCATCCTTACATCTGATTCAACACTATTTTAAAGCAATGAACTCCCCCACTGTTTAGGGGTATGAGGTTGAGGATCCATAGCAGTGAGAATCTCTTGCCAAACAGGCAGCAGCAAGGAAGCTTGGTCATTCAGCTTTGTTGGAAATCTCTGCTATTGAGGAAGGAAAGTCTGGATGGTGACGAGAAAGAATGAGTCAATGAAGAGGCACAAATTCACAGTAGTAGGCACAAAGTAGGCACAAAGTCATATTAACACAGTCAATGTTACAGCTTCAGTGCCCTCACAAACACGCAAGGTTTGTACACTTATACAGCTTTCTAGTTAAAATAACAGTGGTTTTAATGCAATAGAGTTTACAGGAAATTGAAATATTCCTTAATAGACTGGTTATATGTGCTCTAGGGACCTTGGATAATTAGGATTTCCTAAGAAAGCAAGGCAGCAGGATAATTGCATGACTCTCAATGGAACATTGGCCAAGAAGAATTGACCTATACTATTTTTTAATACTCTTTCAGCTAGAGCGGGAAATGATTTCCCAGTCCAGTTTCAAAGTGAAACCAAGTCTATTTGTATTGACTGTGAATATTTGTCAGCAGAAATTTTTCATCTCTTTACAAATCTAAAACATAGAAGATAAATGTTGAAATCTGAAACAACCAACAGTTTGAAGAGAAGCACATCTAAGAGGTTTTTGTTGTTAGCAAATCATGTTTTTTACTGATTACTTTTTATTTATTTTACTTAATATTTTATTATTGTAACTCATTAGTAGTAAGAATGCTGTCATTAAATAGTGTTGTTTTTAGGTAACAATGGAAATAGTTACATAAATAGTATATATAGTATGAAAACATCTTTCTTTTTTACTGCCTACAACTGCAGTCATAGTTATTGCACATAATAATATTGCACCAGTTAAGCAAAAGATTTATGGCATGATAAATTAACATCCTTACTACAGTAAAAGTATTTTGCCTAGTTCTAAAATGCCCAAATTAATTCACGTCCTTTGGGAAACAACAGTTTCTTAAATTTACTGTACCTATTGCTTACAGATCAATAAACATTTCAGTAATGTATATGATTGTTGATTGTGACTGATACAATTTTAACCACTATGATAAATATGAAATATAGTCACCATATGAATAATGAAAATGTAATGAAAGATGAGCAGACTTGTAATAAAGGAAGGACAGTAAATGCCAGAAGAGTATTCCTATTAGATATCAAAAACACCATCATATAAAGGAGACAAAGTCAAATGCTTTAGCATTACTGTATTTTCAAGTCATAAAATGAAATGAGATTGCTGACAGCACTACTGCTGGACAGTGGAAGATGCTTTATTAATTTCAGCTAGCTAACAGTGATCCTAGAAGTTCACCTCAGGTCCAGTCATGTTCCCACTGAAGCTAGCGACAGTGAGAACAAGCTTGAATGAGGTTCCTAATATCAGTGCGATGTTTGCTCAGTTCTAAGAAAGCAAATTATCAAAGCCATAGGTAATTGTAACCATCTCCAAAGCCTGTGTTTTTCTTATAGCTAGCCTGAGCATGTAGAAATTATTTGCATTACTGCGTTGTTAATTAGTACTGTGTAAAAATCATTTTCAACAAAACTACATTGTTACTGTAAAAAGGATTTTTGACTAATTGACTTTCCTCAAATGGCTTGGTTTCTATGGAAATGCATTACTTTTAACAAAATTAAAAGTTCAAAAAGCAGGAAAGCTCTCTCAGATGTCATTGCATGTCCCAGTTCTCCAGTAGCTATGATTTCATCAGGCATATTGCAGTTCACCAGAAAGAGAGACTGTGGTGCCAGTGGGAAACAGAGAGCCCAGCTCAAGGGGCTCATGAGAGGAGTGGGCACATGAGAAACTAGAAGACAGTGTGGTGGGTTTCATGAAAAATCAGTTTTTCAGGACTTAGGTGTTGGCAATGTTGCTGTTTGCTTGGAGAAGGGAGGACTTGGTTTGGGTGATTTTTTTGTTTTGCTTTGTGTTTAGTTGGGGGTTTTTGCCAAGGCATTGATGTTTTCTATGGAAACCGGTTGATCAAGGAAAAGAAATACAATTTTATAATTGTAACTAAATGGATTTTTCCCCTTTTAGTAGAGTATTCAACATCACTCTACTTTGAAGGATTCTCAGACACTGATTTGGGATCCACATTAACTCAGGGACTCAGCTTAAAATCCCTTGGAGCTTAAGGAAGCTTAAGGAAGAACATTATTCAAAATTATTACTACCAATCTTCTGCTGGAAGACAGTCCACAAAGTTATTTCTCTGAATTCTAGAATATTTAGACTATTTTCACGTCCAACTTTCTTCTCTTTAAACCTACTTGTTCTTGGTTTTCCACAACTTTTCCTATTTCCTGCTCCTTGCCTTCATCCAAAGGTTTATCCATCTCAATATCTTTTCTCTGTATTTATTCCAGGTAGATTTATTTCTCATAAATGTTTATCAGGTAAGTCAGTGCCCAAACTGGCATCTGTTACTTATTCATAGTTATCCTGAGATAACTACTTCTCTTTGCACTTTCCGCTCCAAGCTTTCCTTATTCCCAATCAGCAAAAAATAATAACCAAAACCATTGTTCCCTTTATATCTGTGTTTCATTTAATTTTTATTCAACCATATCATGGTTCATGATCATGAAGTCCTTCATATGTCACATCTCCTCTCTATGAAAGACCTATCAGAATTTCAGACCACCAATAAATTTCATCAGCACACTGACACTTCTGGTAGCAAGGGCATTTCTGTAAAAATTAACACTCAATTCCACAAAGAACTTTGGAATTACTCCACTGGTAATTTCCCACAACTTGACAGTTTTTCTGTCAATGCAACCTATTCTCATCTTCTTTTAGGCAGTCCATTTAATGTGTTACAGTTCTTCTAGTAATCCCTGTCTTCACCCTCTTAACTCATAATTTCCCATGTGCCACTATGTTGAGTGTTTTCCTAAAGTTTTAAAAAAAAAAAGTAATCTGCTGCATTTTCTTTGTCTAGAAAAACAGTTCAAACAGTTCCAATCAAAAGAAATCTGTACAGAAAATCTGGCACGTTCTCTCTTCAGTAAACCTCAATGGTATTTTTCCATTTACCACTATGTTTACAATTCCTTCCATTTCTTCCCATTTCCTAAATATACCTGTATGCATTTGTCACTCTCTAGTTATGTATTATCCTTGTCATTACTGAAATGGTTGGCAAAAATTGTCTGATAGCAAATCTGTGATTTGATACAATTTTAGCACCAAATAACTTATTGACTGTTTGTCAGGAATACAGTTAACCTTTTTTTTTGTTGAGTGCTTCGGGTACAATAGGGTAAATCCATTAGTACCACTGAAGTCAAGATTTTTTCTTCTCCAGAGGCTCAACTTTCATTTATTAGTCATTATTTCCTGGTGAAAGAGGGATTGTTAAAGGATTGTGCTAAACTAGTTAAATAAAATAGGATCATATTAACTTGTTCTGCTTTCAGATCTAAGATTAGAAATGGGGTTGAGACTGAGAACTACTTTAGCTAAAATTGGGTGACTTAAAAATTCAGGTAGGGAAAAAAGTGAAAATCTAATATTACTTTTCAGTAGGTCTGCCATTTTGAAATTGCAGTGCCTAAAACTATTCCTTCTTTAGTGGCCTGTCTGCAACCCTGGAGATGAGATAATCTACTTTCATGGAATATCTGGTTTAGAATAGGACAAACATACATTTAGACCAGTAACTTAATGTTCACATTTGGTAACTTCTATTTTAGAAAAGCATTTTTAATCCTGATGGATTCAAAAAGTCCCAGGGAACCTGAAAAACTCCCATCTTCTTTGCTTCCTTATAGACTTATTCATATTCAATGCTCCTGCTTTATGCTGAGCATCTGAACTCCACAAGTCTCACCTCCCTAGCTGTCAAAGAAGGACTAACAAAAGTAAAGCTGCTTTATAAATTCCGACAATTTTAGTTACATAGCTGTGGGTTCTTCAAATGGGAAATACAGATTATTGACTTTCTGAAAAGCAAAATTGAAATCTACGCTACACCAAGCTCTGCAATTGAACAGCCAGAGGGCTTTTTTGTTGGATATATTCTCCATGAGATGTGCATAGCTTTCTATTGTAGGTCAGTCTGTAGCTCCAAAAATAGGAGAGCTTTTTACTTTGTGGTGACTTCTTGTCTCCCACATGAAAGTTCATAATTTCAAACAGATCAAGTGGATCAAAGATGATCTCTGAAAGGAACAACTCTCAAGAGGAGTAGATTTAAGTCTGCTTGGAGAATTCATTCAAAATTCTCCATCCAAAACCTTCATCTTCTGACAAATTGTGTTAGAAATCAATAATTCTGATTCCTTTCAGTCATTAAGTTTGTGGTGGAGTGGTCATTTTGCATGGTATGGGTACACTAACTCCTGTTTCTACATCATTACATGTCAACATACTCTACAAGTAGTTTCCCACCAAAGACATTTTTCTTGATTTCTCTGATAAAAATATTTTTCCCTTTATACCATAGAATTGTTTTTCAATGGATATATAACTTACCTAGGGTTACCTGAAAAGTAAAATAGATACTTTCATATTTTATATATTCTGCTTTCTGTAATACTTTCGTAATTTGCCTCCCTATACTTGTGGGGTTTGTTACAAATACCTATAATTTTAATGAGATGCAAATATATAAAAGTGTGGTTTTATTTAGTAAAATAAGAAAATTAATAAAATGCTTATGAATCATATATTAAAAAGACAAAGAGGATAGACATTTCCTTGTCATTGCTTCTCTGCTTTTACCTCAGAAATAATAAGTGAAAAATGTGAGGGGGCAAAATTATGCTCTTGGCTTACATTTGAAACCCCCTTTGAAATTCATGAGAGTTCTAGAGTTCTTCACACATACGTTAGACCAGAATTCTGGCTAAAGGGTTTTAAAATAAAGATGACCTATTTATTTATGTAATCCAGAATTAATTCAAAATTAAAGACTTAAAGGTGTGCCTATACTATAGTTCCATCATTGTTTAGCAATATAAAAAAAAGTTGTATAGTTATTCTTCTTTGGATGGCTACTCTTACATCACAGAGAAAAATTGTACTTGTATAAAATCCACACACCATGTTGAGATGCAGAAGACTGTGCACCCTGAGGGAGCCAAACCACGGAGGATCCTCCTGCATCTGTCCAGGGAAACCTGTATGTTTGAGTAAGCCCCTGCACTGCCTCTACACCAATGCACATAGCTTGGGGAATAAGCCGGAGGAACTGGAGATGTGGGTGCAGATGAGGGGCTACGACCTCATTGTGGTCACAGAGACGTGGCGGGACGGCTCCCATGACTGGAGCACAGCCATGGAGGCCTATATATTGTTCAGGAAAGACAGGCCAACAAGGCATGGAGGTGGAGTTGCTCTCTGTGTCAGGGAACAATTAATGTGCATTGAGCTGTGCCTGGGTGGGGATGAGGGGTAGGTTGAGAGTCTGTGGGTAAGGATTAAGGGGCAGGGTAAGGTAAGTGATACTGTTGTAGGAGTTTGCTACAGAACACCAGATCAGGATGAGAAAGTGGATGAGGCCTTCTATGAACAGTTGAGAGCTGTCACAGTCAGAATTCCAGGTACTCATGGGGGTCTTCAACCAACCTGATATTTGCTAGCAAAGCCACACAGCCAAGGACACACAGTCCAGGAGGTTCCTACAGATTGTTGACAATAACTTTCTCTCACAGGTGATTGAGGAAGCAACGAGGAGGGGTGTACTGTTGGACCTGGTACTGACAAATAAGGAAGGTCTTGTTGGGGCTGTGAAGGCTGGAGGCAACCTTGGCTGCAGTAATCATGAGATGGTAGCGTTCAAGATCCTGTACGGAAGAGGCAGGACACCAAGCAGGATTGCAACCCCGGAACTCAGGCAAGCCGACATTGACCTCTTCAAAGACCTGCT
>WBNH01009333.1:0-28621 GCA_013401255.1 Urocolius indicus | reverse complement strand
CTGGTGACAGACGATGCAGAGAAGGCCAGACTACTGAATGCCTTCTTTGCTTTGGTCTTTACTAAAGAAACTTCAAAAGAAGACTGAGGCATGATTTCATTAATATTTACGAGTATATAAATGGTGGATGTCCGGAGGTTGGTATATCCTTTTTTTCTGTTGTATCTAGTGACAGGACAAGGGGTAATGGAACACAAAAAGTTCTATTTAAATGTAAGAAATAACTATTTTACTGTGATGGTGATGGAGCACTGGCACAGGCTGCCCAGGGAGGGTGTGGACTCTCCTTCCTTGGAAGTCTTCAAAATTCGCCTGGACGTGTTCCTGTGTAACCTGATCTAAGTGGACCTGCTTTAGCAGAGGGGTTGGACTAGATAATCTCTAAAGGTCTCTTCTAACCCTAGCATTCTCTGGTTCTATGAAATCTTTAAAGTGGTCTGACTAAATTCATTGTATGTAGCTATAAGAGTCTAAGTATGTTTAACAGAGAAAATGTCATAGCCTTAACTCCATATTTTTACTGGTAAAAACTTATGCTTATATTATGAATTTTAGGTCAGTCTCTCAGAAGTGAATAAGCTAAATGTTTATCTCATGACACAGACAATTCAGAGTTAGGTTATCAGACGCTGTTCTGTAAAAAACATCGTTTCCATAAATTGGAAATAGAAGGATTTTGGACTAATGATTTATGTGGTTGCAGAAATGGGGTTTTTTTTCATCCTTAAATTTCATTTCTCATGAAATATTTTTAAGATCAGTTCTGAAAAAAACTGGTTGGTCCTAGCAACTGGCAATACTGTTCAAAGGCCATATAACCAGCAGATGAGAGTCCACATCCTTTTTTTATCTCTGCATCTGCTACCCTGTGCTCACAGAGAAGCAATCTATTCCCAAGTCAATAGAAATGTGATGATCTTGTACACATAACTAGTAGAAAGGCATTCATTTCACTGAAAGTAGTTCCACAGAAATGCATTAATTAGCATTCCTAGAGAGTGTTCCATCACCAAAATCAAGTGATGATATGTATTAAAATGAGGAAAAGATTTAGCAATATTTTATTCCTCTTTACAGAAATTACTGCCAAAAATGGTTCTAGTACTGAATACTGCAGTATATCAGCAGGGATATGAAATATCTTAGTCCTTGGGGTTTTTTTGTTTGTTTTGAGGAGAAGTATTTTGTATTTCTAAAAGTTAGCAGCTAATTCAGTACAGAAAAGAAGTTTGGAAGCAAAAGTTTGAGTCTACAATCAGTCCTAGAAATTTGCATATTGTAAAGGTGGAAGGAAGCTTATTTTGAAATTGCTTCAGCATTATTTCAAAAACTCTGAGTTAGACCAATTTTAGATAAATACACTTTGGTCAGACTTAGAAAGGGAAAAAACATACTTAAGGAAAAATATTTCAGATGCACTTTACAGAGTGCTACTACTTGAAATAAATTGAGAGTGGAGGGAAATCTCCAACACCAACCAAAAATCAAGAAGGTAGACACCCTCCCTGGCATGTTCAGAGAGACATATGAATTACAGTTAACACCCTGCAAATCAATAACTCTTAGCAGTATCAGACTGAAGCTTTGAGTACCCAAGCTTCCATCCTTTCCACTTTGAAACCACAAATTGTTAGTTTGAATGGTTTTATTGTTCAAGGTACCAGATGGGAAGTCAAGTCCCTGGTCATTTAGTACTTCACAAGACAAAAAAACACTGTGATAAAGAGAACACACAACTTTAAACATGGAGATATCACAGGATAAGCTAAGGTCAAGAATGTTGTACATACAATGTTATTGAAAATTGGCTTACATACATAAATCAAATGGAAATGGAAAGAATATGCCATGCACATACAGGCCAATAAGCCACTTGCTGACAGTGATTTCACAATTACTGTATGAAATTCTTCAAGAATTACTATTAATTCCTCTCAAATCTTTCCATATCTTTGCATCCTACAGAATAAAAGAAGTATAGGACTATTTTACTACAAATCTTAAAGGACGAGAATAATGCACTGTCCTTGTCTCAACCCACAACATCCTTGGTTACTTTTTTCCTCCCATTTTGGTGGGATCTCCGCCATCCTAACAAGGGTGGAGGAGAATGGGAGACAAGGGGAGAGAGACTGTCATGGTGCTTCCGTGCTAGCTGGGCCAAACCACGACAACAAACTAAGCAGGAAATAAGTGTGTCACTGTGGTAGAAGTTATCCACTTTCTCCAAATTGCAGAAGATACATTAGAGCATTTTACTGGAGAATATCTCTATACACAGACATATTTGCAGTAGAGACTCTAATAAAGAGTGGCTACTAAACAGAATTAAGTATATACAAAACACTGACCACTAAATATACCATCTGATTTCATAAATTCACCTACCATCCATACTGATTGAGTATATCTCAAGGAAGGTAGCCAGTCATTCTAGAAGCCATATAAAACAACACTACTCAGAGAGAAGAATACATATATATGTTTATATATGTAAGTGCTTATAAAATGACAAGCAGTGTGTCACTTCCTAGCATTTCTCAGTTTACAGCAGGTACATTGCAAGAGTATAGCTCTTGTATATGTAAAAAAACAATAAGAGCTATATTACAAATTAATTTACAAGGTTAAACTACGAAATCCAAAAATAAGGTCTGCATGAAGCTCATTTACAAAGCATGGATACCTGCATATTCTGGAAGAGTTTCCATCTTTACCAAGAGTTTAAAGTGGTTAACTTCCTTGTAAAATCTGGAAGTTGTTCCTGCCCTTCTTGCACCAGGGAGTAAGTCAGACTGATTCTTCAAAAAGTTGTGCCCCTTGTGAACCTTGACAGCAAACATAGCGACAGTGTAGATAGATAGCTAACCATGAAGAAAGCCTTTACTTATTTTCAGAAAACTCTCATAAACAATTGCATTTCCTGAATTAGGTTTAAACTTCTCTGCTGGACTTTTCAAAAGCAAAATGACTGTAGATAAAGACAACCAGGAGTCAGCATATCCCCTGCAGAAAAACCTGGTAAATACAGGAAAAAAACTTTTGGTGTACTTATTGAGATTGTGGATGGATGCATTTTACTTGGTAAAATATGAAAAATAATATTCAGGTGCAAGATGATATTGTAATGTCACATGTCACCTACACCTTTTTCTTCCTTCTCCACATAGAATGGAAATGCATAAAGTGAGTCTCTGACTTACATTTTGCTTGTTTGCTTGTTTGATGAAAAGATCGAACTATATAAAGAGGGAAAACACTGTCATGTGAAATGTTTAATTTTGTCAGAAAACACTATTTTCTAACCAGACAACAAACAATCCATCAACCTCCAAAAAAATAAATCTGTATTGCAGCTGACTTCATTTCATCTGGATTTATATATTCCAGAGTAAAATGCTTTCTAAACATCCTGAGAGGAATTAAAAAATAAAAGTAAATGTTCTGTCCACCTGTTATGGCCAGACAGAAGCAGCTTATTGCGTCACATGACATCCACAAACTGTTCTGCAGTTTGGGGTGTTTTTTTTTTTTCTTTTTGGCATAAGAAATACAGTAAATACTTTCAAAAATTACATTCAGAACAGGCTAGCTAAAACACTGATTTCTTTTGTTGTTGATGATGAGCAATAGGCTCTTTCAAATATGGAAGAAATGATATAAAAAAATCAAAGGAAAAGGAAATGAGAAAACATGAAGTGTGAAGTTTGAGGAAAAATACAGACACTGCAGTAAAAATGTTGAAAGAAAATATTATTTTGCAATTACATGTGATTAGTTGTGCCTATATTCCATTTGTGGTGGTCTTAGCCCTAGCTGGGTGCCAGTTTTCCACAGGGGAGAGGTAAAAATAACAAGAGGTTCATGAGTTGAGATAAGAACAGGGAGATCACTCAGCAATTACCATCAATAGGCAAAACAGACTCGACCTGGGGAGAAACAGTTTGATTTACTAATGAACAATCAAAAAAGAACAGGAAGATAAGAAATAAAAACAAAATTTTAAACACTCTCCTCCTCCTCTTCTCAGGACTCTCCTTCCTTGCCCCCCAGCGGCATAGGGGATTGGCGATGAGAGTTGCAGTCAGTTCATCACAGGTGGACTTTGCTACTGCTTCTTCTCAGGGGAGGCCTTATCACACTTCCTACTGCTACAGTGTGGGGTCCCTCCCATGGGAGATAGGTCCTTCATGAACTTCTCCAATGTGGGTCCTTCCCGTGGGCTACAGTTCTTCACAAACTGCTCCGACATGGGTCGTTACCACAGGGGCAGCTCCTCACACACTGCCCCAGCATGGGTTCTGGGAGAAAAGTCCTTCAGGTACCAACTGCTCCAGTGTGAGTCTCCCACAGGGTCACAAGTCCTGACAGCAAACCTGCTCTGGTGTGGGCTCACAGGTACTACCAGGAACTTACTCCAGAGTGGGCTTCCCACATTGTCACAACCTCCTTCAGGCATCCACCCATGCCAGCATGGGGTTCTCCATGGGCTGTGACTGGATCTCTGCTCCCCACTGAACCTCCATGGACTGCAGGGGGACAGCTGAATCACAGAATCACAAGGGCTGGAGGGGACCTCAAAGGATCATCTAGTACAACTCACCCCCTCACCATGGTCTTCAACACAGGTCATAGGGGAAACTTTCTTCCAGGGCCTAAGCACCCTCCTCCCCTTCCTTCTCCACCAAACTTGGTGTCTGCAGAGATGTTTTCACATTCTCACTCCCTGCTGCTGCTGCCATTTAGCAGCTGCTCAACAGTTTCTTCCCCTTATAAAACCCATTATTCACAGAGGTATTACCTCCATCACTAATTGACCAGGCATTGGTCAGCAGTGGGTCCATCTTAGAATTGAGTGGCAATGACCCTATCAGCTACAGGAGAAACTTCTGGCAGCTCTTTATTTAAAGAAGTCACCCCTGTATCCCTGCCATTACCTAAACCTTGCCTAGACAAAACCACTACAACATTAAACTGCAAATTCACTATTTTCTTTCTGTTATAAATCAGACAGGATTTACTTTTTAAGAATTTTAATTATGCATTTACACACCTTTAGTCACATACAGATTGTATGTTTCCATTGCACAGCTCTTTGTGATAGATTTTCCAAATGAAATAGTCTATTGGTCATGAACCAAATAGAAAATAAAAAATCAATGCCTTCTCAGTGTATTCATTCTGCCTTGTAATTGGTATTTACAAGCTAGTGATTATTCTCTTAGAGTAAAAAAAAAATATAGCGGCAAACATTAGATGTTTCATAATTTGTATGCAGTGCTCCTTACCACTGCATTCTTCTCTACTGTAGAATTTAGCAGTCTGAGCTGGATGGCTGATGGTTCAGATTGGTTTGCTTTATTTTATTTTTTATGGCCTTTTGTTCTTCAGTCCAAAAAACCTTTTTAATTTTTTTTTCCATACTTAAGCAAATATTAACTTGTCAACCTGTACCTAAATTTCACCAAGCTTTTGCTACTGCACTTAATTTTAAAGAAGAGCTTTGATGATTACAATATATGTCTCCTAGAAAATGAATATTACAAACACAAAATAATGTATTCTAACAGTGAATGATGCATAACTAATAAAAGATATTAAACAAGAAGGATGTCAAAAATGTGGCTTAGCTATCATTAAAAGATCTGTCTTCCCTCCCTCTGTTTCATTCAGTAGCCTGGTGCCAACAGCAAAAAATAATGATAATAATGTCTTTAGACATGAAGTGATGCTACTATCAGTTTCATTTCTTTAAGACAATATTGAAATCCTAATGAATGCTAAAGGTTTCTTTGAATGGTACAGTAATTATCAAAAGGATTTGTGACTGGAAGTTACTTATTCCGTGTTTGCAAAGAGAAGGTAAAATATTCTGCTTCTAAAATGAACATTTATATTATTATCTATTCATTCCTATATTTTAGGCATCTAAAACTGTTAGACTCTGAATGCAAGAAATGGTTTCTAAAACCTCAGCTCTCAGCAGCTGTTAACTACTTAGTCTTCCCCTGTCTTCTTCTTCAGAAGGACACCACTTCTGAAGAAATTTTGACTGAACCTTCAGATCCCTTCTACTGAGATGCTGCCACCTTCCTATCTTTGCCCACATTGCTGTGAACTTTTTCACAGGATTTTTTTTTCTTTTTCTGTGCATAACAGCAAGCCTCAAGAGCACATTTTGTAACACAGTGAAGAAGGTCAAGTAAGTCAGCATATAGTGTAACTGATGTCATCCCATTTACTCATTGGCTCCAAAATCTGTGGCATGCTATTGTTTTTCAGCTTGTCAGAAAATACAGTGGAGTTGCCTCATGATTCTAGCAATGAGTAATCATCTCTATCAATATTTCTTAAAAGGTATCTGTCAAGCTACTAATAATCCAATTAATTTTTATCAATAAAACAATAGTTAACAGACTACATATTGATGTGTGCTTTATGTCATAGCACAGTAGTGAGCGAATCTACTGAGATGCAGGGGAATCTGGTCTAAGTTCCTTTCATAGCCTGATGAGAGAGAAATCTCTGTCTCCAAAAAATTTCATCATCACTGGGATATCAGCTGTTCTGGATGAGGTACTAACAGAAGTTTATTCATTTTGCATAGTGAAAAAAAAAAGTTTTATTTAGTCAAAAAGAACTTTAAAGGTAAGCCCAAGTTTCATCCATTTTATAGAGCTGAGAGGTTTTCATGAAGACAAGCCCATCAGCTTTTAAAACTCTAGTAAAACTCTAGTAAAAGCAGAAAAAAAATATACTGTATAAGAACTTGAGACTGAGGTCATGTTTTTCAATTCAGACAAGACAATTCACAGATGTCACTAGTGACCAGAATGTATTTCAGTGGCTACACCAAAACGAACTGCTCAGGTTGGATAGAATATCTGTTTAATCACTGTGACTTGGCAATGCCACTCAGAATAAGGATCTGAAAGAAAGTGTTATCTCCATCACCAGCTGCAGGGTATAAGACTGATGCAAAACAGTTTTGCAAATTAAAATTGAATGACTGTCACCTACATTACATTCTCCAGACAGCAGTGAAGGCTCACTTGAGAAAACTTTGGACCAGGATCAAATCTTAGTAGAAATCTAGAGACAGTATATAGAAAATAAAACCTATAGAAGATGCAGTGAAAATAAGAAAAGTGGGATCCATGGTCAACTCAGTGCTGTCAGGGAGAGACAGGACAAGCATTGGATGGTTTAATTTAACAGCAGTGTCCCTAGGATAGAGTTTTAAATAGGGATCTGAGCATAACTCTGATATTTATGTGAGAAGTTGAATCAGATCTCTGCTATGATCTGTCTCCAGTTTTGATCAGACTTTCTACTCCAAAAGATATCACCATGCAGGGTACACTTCACATTTGCTCAAGTTACTGGCTTAAATCAGGCATTAGAAAAAGGCAGAACCAAGGCAAACAAGGGTTCTCTCTGTGAAGTTTATACATGTGAAAAAAATATATATATAGGAATTCTACTTTTATGAGTGGAAATCTTGAAAACTACCTCAGAGACATCACCACCACAGCCTCCTCCTACCTCATTCAGTCTTGACTATCAGGCAAACTCCACCATTATTCCTGAAGTCTGACTACATGTCAATTTGGTTTGAGACAGCTTGTCCATGATTCCTTGTACTCATTTCTGACACATCTGGTGCTTCTGAAGGATCAAGAAAAGATTTCTGAACAATTCTGATATAGTTTTTCAAACCTCAGGAAAGCAGTTCTCCTTCTGAACCTCTAAGTCTGTTGTGGAGCTTCCTCAGGAACAAATCTCACTATCCCTTCTCACTTGCCAATTTTGATAAAACCATAACCCAAGGAAGAGAATAAGGAAGTCTTCTGAAGTTCATCAGTAATAATCATACAAAAATAAGAATTGCCTAGACTAATATATTCCAACAAACATTCATTGATCTGTCACTGTTTGAGCATGTATGAAAACTTTGATGTTTGTAACTTGAAAATTTTCAGAGCAATATCTCCCAAGAAATATTAATCGGGTATATGTATAATTTAAGTCAGAACTTCAAAGCTTCTGTATCAGCAGAAATCACTTCAAAACAGGACTATTTATGAGAAATTTGAATTATTCCTACGGTGCAAATAGACAAAATGTAAACAAGAGAAAAGGTGAAGTAGAAGAAGAAGGGAACTTGATGGATAACACAGGAGATTAATTAGAATATAATGATGAAATGCAGATTATTATTTGTGATTATCATATAGCTTGTTATATGTATATATAAATTGATATTTATATATGTGTATACATATAAAATTGTATTACATTAATATATTAATACATCAATATATGAACACATTAATACAAATACATTATTATACTGCTGTGCTAATTTGCACCCCTGAATATACTGACTTGTATAAGAACATTTTCCTGTGGCCTTGTTACCACTACCTTATTCCCCAAATCACTACTCTATAAGTCTGTTGCATTTTGGCATTTTTCTGATCTTCACATTGTCTGAAGTAAGGATTATACTGATTCTCTTCATTTGTTGAGCCTCTAAATAGCAGCACTAGAAACAACATCAGTACAGGTAACTCATGGCTATCTAATTTGAGTAGAGTAGATTCTGTGCAGTACAAAGCTGTAAACATATTGTGACTCAACAGAGAATCTGATCTGTTGCTGACAGGTGACTGACAAAGTGAAATGAAGAAGTGCAAGTTAGCATTTTAAAAGAAAAGGTCAAAATAGGGGAAACTTCTGCTCTCTGTCTAGAATTACATCGAAGAACAGAAACTAGAGCTGGGCAAACAGTATTGAAAATACAAAAGTTTTTATTTAAATTTGGTTCAAGCTAACTCACACTGAACATTTTGAGTAAGACAAAATCTCTCCTTTTAAAAAGATCACAAAAAGAACAAAAATTAGAGTGGTATGAAAGTCAGGTAATGAAGGGAAATGGTGTAAAGGAAACCCATTTTCACTCCTATGACCACTGGAACGTAGATGTCTAGTAACCAATAATTACTTGGAAATAACTGATGGGTTGAATATGTGTCCCAAATATGTAACACAATGAATCAGCCAAGGAAATAAAACATTTTTTTTCCCCAAAGTTGGAGTAGAATGCATGGTCAAATGAGTTTAATTATCTTTTCTTTATCTTGCACATAAAGAAATTTCTTCACAGACAAATAGATGAGTTTTTATAACAAATATTATTGCAACAGCTTACAAAACAGTTAGAAAAAAAAAACCCTGTTGTGATTTTTTCTGAACACAGCATCCTTACTTTTTACATCCTTACTTATTTTCTTTTCCAGCCTTCATTGTATGATAATATTTCAAATTGATCAAATTGCTACCAACTCATTTTGTCCAAAAAAATTGTTTTGGGGACAGAAACATCCCCAAACCCAGCTCTGTAGGAGTTGTGTAACTATGGGAGAGAAAGAAGAGTTCTATACCTAACAACTTAATGAGATAACAGGATAAATGGGGAGAATTAAATGCTCATCTGTTCCTTCTCACACCATTTATATGGAGAGAAGCAAAGCAGAAGAAATTTTAGCAACCAGTAGCGATGCCTGGAACAAGTTCTTCCAAACTACAGATATTTTTCTGATTTCAATAGTTTTATTTTTCACATCACAGTGTCCTTAGTTGCCAGAAAGCAAAGAGATTTATGGACCTCAAATCACTTGAAAAAGCTAGTTTACTTAGGGTGGGAAAAAGTCTAAGCTGAGACACTGGGTTGTATCACCCAGAATAGGAGTATAGACCTTGCTTTCACACATCACAGATGAGTTTGTTTCCATCAGCCCATGCAAAAATGGTTTTGCTAGCATGAAAGTATCAGAGAAATATTTCTTACCAAAAGTGTCAGTAAAAGCAGTCCATACTCCTAGAAGCTTAGGTTTCTATGGGCAGTATATTTAATTCTCAGTCAGCTCTAGTGCACCAATAGTCATTCTGTGCCAGTACAATAACTTTCAGAGGATTATTAAAGCACTGAGCCAGTGCTTTATACAGTTGAGTTTGAAAGGAAAAAAAAAATGTTTTGGCCAGCATAGTTTATTTTAATGGAAGAAATGATATAAATTATAGCACAACACTTCCGTTTCCTGGCAAAGACTGTCTATACAGAAAAAGCATTTGCCACTAGAACTGAACCAGCTTATCTACATCAACAAACCTGTTGTAATATATAAAATTCCCAACACAGAAACAATCTCTCTAAAAGCTGCTTCTGGTGCAAAAGTGGCCTTCAATTCCTTAACCTAAAATACATTCTTAATTAATTGCAATCAAGTATCTATAAAGCATTATACACGTGGCACTATCATGCAGATGTGCTGAAAAAATATGTTGAAATGAATTCAGTCCTTGTTACCAAAAAGACCTAGAATCTAAAGTGAAGAACAGGTGAACAATCCAGAACAAATGCTTCAATCTTGAAATGTTATTGTCAATGTCTGTTATTGCATCACTGGCTGGCCTTTGCATGTGATTTGCCCTCTGGGCTATTTCAATTGGAAAGTGGATGAAATGGAAAGAAAAAAAAAATCCTAGAAAAGGCAACTGAGAATGCAATTTTGAAGATCATATCAGTAGAATATTCTTCTTCCCACCTCACCTTCAAGTTTCACTGTTTAGTCTGCCTTCAAATTATAAGGAATAGGATTTTTCCCTTGGTTTACTCTGTTTCCTTTCAGAAACAAATATTTCAAGGTTTCATGGAGAGGAATAATGGAAATTTAGAGTCTCAAGTATATTCAAAACCAAATGGGTTGACTTCACTTAATTGGAAAATGTTATATGAGTGTCATGCAGATCATTTAGAAGCCTCTATAAAATGACCAGTCATATTTTTCAGGTTTTCATGGAAGTGTTTTCAAACATTAAATAAAAGCAGACTTATTCATTGCTGCCTATTGATCCTTTTTTTTATATATAGGTTCTATTTTAAAAACTAACAGCCAGGAAGTGAGAGAAAACAAAACCAACTGAGACGACTAATCACATGCCACAAGTAACAGTCAAAACAAATTGTGCCACTGCTGTAAAAGCAACCTGTAACAACAGAGAGTGATTAATAATTGTGGTCAGTGAAAAGATACTGTGTTCTCAAAAGCTTCTTGAGGGTCAGTGTGTTCCCAAAGTCCAGGATAAAGCAGACAGGTTTAATACAGACTGCTTCTTGGCTGAATGTTTGTAAACAGTTAAGGCCAGACTTCATTTGTTTCAATCAAGGCTTGATTACAGAAACCTCTTTCTATAAGGCCCCGTAGAGTAGAACTACTTAAGCCTTCAAAACATCCTTCATTACCTATCTATGTCCAGAAATATCTGTGTTAGAATGTGTGATTCAAATTCTATTAAAATTTCATTTCGTTAATTTTTCTAAATTCTATTAAAACTTCTTTCTATTTAAATATCCTCAATATTTTTCAAAAAAATCCAAGACACAAACTATGGCCCCAAGTAAGCTTACAGGCAATATGATTTTTGCTGGCTTCCCACTGCCAGAAGATGTGTTAGACTATCTTGGATGTGTTAAATATAGGGTCCAAATAGCAGGAGTCCTTCTTCCTCAGCTGAGTTGATAAACTAGTCCTATGCTTCCAAGAAATACTTTTAAAGGAGGATATAATTTTCTCTTGTAAGATAAAGTATCACTTGCACTGATTTGTACAGAAAGTATCAGAAAGTTTCCTTCAGGTTCAGTGTGTGAGCCATTCAAACAAACCATAAATGCAATAAATACATAATGATTACGTGTCGATAAAAAAATAAAATGGCTCTAAAATAAATCCTCATTAAAAAAGTATTTGTTTAATTACACAAATTCTAGTCAAATATCAAATTAAAGAATTGTTAATGAAAGTGTTTCTTTAAATCATAACCATAAAAGTTGATGTCAGCAGAAATAACTGAGAAGAGACACGTGATATTACACTAAAGTCCAGCTTTGGCATCAGGAAACCTAGAGTTATTAGAGCTTGACATTTTCTTCTGCAAAACATCATGATTCACAACTACATAAATGTGATTTTCAGTGGAAAGGAAGAGTTCTCTCTTCTCAGTTTGTCAGATACTGTTCAGGTGTAAATCAAAATGAGTCTGGCAAAATAACAACAACAACACAGATTTAACTTGGCTGAGAACAGGGTACACAATATGTATTTTGTTATCTAAAGAAAAATAAGACTAAACAATAAAAATAATACAAAACAGATGTTGCGATTTTCAGTGTTTTAAATGAAGCTTCCAAGCTTTCCAAGCTTCTCTTGGAATAAATTAACAACTTCTCCTGAAGAGTTTTCTTTGTTTTACTTTTAAAAAGGGTCAGAATGAGTACAATATGGCTGGGAATGTTTATCTTCACAATTCAGAGTCTCTACACGCTGGGTTGTTGTGCTTCAAAGGCTTTACAGAGGAGATGCCCACCAATTTACACCAGTATTCTCATGCACTAAAGAGACACTGAATGCTTTACAGCATGGAGAGTGCCAGCTTCCTTTACCTTTACATCTGGACTTCACTATAGAAAGTAAACCAAATTCTAAAATGACACCTGAGACACAGAGTCACAACATTAGAAAACTTCTGCCATCCCTTGCTTTTCTGCCAGAAATTTTCAAGTGTACACAAAAGTTTTTAAATGTATTTTCTAACAAATTATTTTCCACTGCATTTCAGGTTTGGTTTTGCTTTCTTCTACAAAGAATCACAGGTTCTAATGTAGGTCAGCTGGTCTCAACAGCTGCTCAAAGGACCAACTTTTAGATTAGGCTTACATCCTGTTGAAGTCACTCATCAACAAAGGGGGAAAAAAAAAGGAAAAAAGTCAAATCTGAAATAAGTTTGAAGTTTGATGTGCTGCAATGAAAAATTCTACAACAAGCAGAAGAACTGATGAGGAAAGCTAGAGAGTTAATCCCTAGACATAGATAAGGAGGTTGTAAACAGCTATAAAATCCACATGTTAACAAGATGTGCACTATATTGTAATGAGGACATCCTTCTGGAGCATTATGAAAGATGTGTCCAAAGATGTGGGGCAGTATTTCCAGGTCTCAGAAAAGTATCTGTGCAAATAAATAACACACAGCAAGGTCATGCAGCAGCTAGGAGGCATTGGCACATCATGGACATGTAATGGGCTTGAAAAGTGTTGTTCCACCTCTAAAGCTTAAAATTGTCATTTTTTCATTTACTATAATAAGAGGGTTAGTTTTTTGTTTTATAAAGTAGGGAGCAGATCACTTATTCCATTTTTCTAAATGCAATTTTTTTAAACTGTCAGTTAAATTACTACATTTTGTCCATTCTAAACAATTTACAACAAACACAGTGCTCTATGAGGCACTTGAAACCTCTAGTGACTGCTGAAACCAGCAATTGTTAACTTCTTTATCAGAACTATGGTTATGCTAGAAGCCTGAAAATTTCTGCAAAATTTACTAAATATTCAGATTTTTTTTTGTTTTTTTAAACATACTTTTTTCCCAGTCAAAGCTGAATGTGAATCTGCAAAAGAAGGAAAGGCTAACATTAGAATAGTGCATACATGCCTGGTAAATGTTTCCTGTAAGGGATACTAAAAGATGTGGAAAATGTTGAGAAAAAAACTATAGGATTGATCTCAGGTCTGGAATAAAAATACCTTGCTCTGACAGATTTAGAACATACGATTTGTTGGGTCTGTCAAAAGTAACAGGAGCTAGAACTTGGTTATAGCATGCAACTGCCTTGACAGGAAGATAATAAGTTGTAAACACCTTTATAATCTGCAGGAAAAGTACACCAAGAAATGATGTTTGGGGGCTGAAACTAAACATATTAACGTTTAACAATTCAGCACATATTGTTTTATTCAGCTTCTAAAAGAAAGGAATTGTGTTATATCTATCTTGTCTATCTATCTGTCTCTACCTGCTCACAATTGATAAATTGGTACCTTTGCCACAGTAGATTTATTATTTCAGAAGTACTGTCTTAGACATTACTAAGTCTCTTCAAGCTGCTAGAAAATAAGTAACTAGAGGAGAAAGACTATGTCGATTCTCTCAACTGAACGAAAGACACATACTTGGCTCCCATTAGACAGTTAGAGCTGTGCCTCATGCTCTAACTGTAAGGAAAACTTCTCTAACAATTAACATGCTAATAGACACACTAGAGTCTGACTTTAAGATATAAATACATAGCAACATAAGTTGTTGCTGATACTACTTGTGGAACTAACAGATAAAAATTAGGATGTTTAAAGTTTGGAGCAAAATAAGAAGGGAAGAAAAGCACCACCTTAATGTAGCGCTATTTCCAATGAGATCACATCAAGTTAGGCTTTTTTTGCACACATAGTAAGAGTCTTTCTCTTGGACAGTTTCACATCTACACAGAGGAGAATAACAAAGCGTAGAAAAAAGGAACAATTGCAGAGTCATTATGACATTAACAAAGGTATGAGCTGGGCTTCTTGGAAAGGGACCAGAAAAAACAGGACAATGGGCTATTGCCCATCTCAGTAAGAAAGGACACAGCTTGAAAGTCATGACTGCTTTGTTAGTCACACACACCCCAAGACTGTGGTTAAGCTATGGCTCATGTACTACCCTCATTGTTTTTCCTAAATGCATTTTTTACACACTGAGTGTGATTCACCTGGAGACAGACAGCTCTGAATAACGAATGAGTGGCAAAGGCTCTCTCTTCTGCTCATGTTTTAACTACAAATAAAGTCACAAAAGAAAAAAATATTACTTAACATAATCAATAGATCAATGACGAAGGCACTCACCTGGAAGGTGGCATCACTTGGTGGCTCTGACATCAAACAGGTAGAAGTAGGACAGATTGGGATTCCCCTCCCTCAGCTTTATACTTCAGTTTAAAGCCCTCTTCACCAGCTTGGCAAGACTGTGATGTTCTTACCCTTCTCTGACAGATGGACCCCATCAGCCCTCAGTAGATCAGGTTTCTCAAAGCAAAATGGTCTAAGTAGCAAAATTCCTCCCTATGGCATCAGTCCTATAACCATTTGTTAACTTGCTAGATTCAACTGGCTCTTTCAAACCCCTTCCCTTTAACCAGAAGGACTGATAAAAAACCATCTGCACTCCAAAGTTCCTTACCACTGCTCTCAGGTCTCTGTAATACTTCTTGATACTCCTCAGACTGCTCCTGGCTATATCCCTGGTGCTCACATGAAATAACAGCAGTGGATAATAGTCAGTGGACTGTAAGAAGCTAGGTAGTGCCTTGGGGACAACCCAGTAGGCAGCTCATCTCTTTAGAGGGTGCATCAGCTCGACAAATAGGTGCCTCTGTACCCATCAGAAGAGAGTCAACTACTAGTACCACCCATTGCCTTTTCTTAGTTGGGCTGGTTGTTATATGAGGAGCAGACTGGGCTGCCCTACTCAGCTCTAGTGTCTCTCCTAATGTGGCAGATCTCTCCTTCAGTCTGCAAGATAAGACACAGAATGTTCTGTTTCAGGATCTTACCAGGATTTGCAGATGTGGGTTTGGTTGTGTAACTATGTGCAAACCACTGTCAGAGATGGCACTCCACATTCCAGGTTAACTGGCAGTGACACAAGCTTTTTTGGTAATACAGTGGTGCCTAAATCTCGTACATGGTCCAAGAAGCTATTAGAGGCTATCAAAGTTATGAATCAAATAGCTTCTCCTCACTTTACACATCTTGAGTCATTCTCCAGTTTTTCACTGGATTTCATGTTAAATTAATTCTCCCCTGGAATACCTCCATTGTTTCTGAGACAGGGCTTTCCAAGAGACAGTCTCCTGATATGTGCAGGTGCTCTGCATTCACAGTTATGAGATTTTTGGCTTAGTATTCATCTACATTGAAATACATCCCACATGAATAAGCCAAATTTACTAGGTAATCCAAATTGCCCTGGGGAGACATTTAATCTCTATCATTATCTGTCTATAAAGTGTTTCATCCATGCATTGCATCAACTCTGGTCATAAATATATTTTAAGATCGATGAATATAATACTGAAAAGTATCCAGTCTCATCTGAATCCTATCAGTATCCCTTGAAAACTCTTCAGTCTATGATTCCCTTTGACAGTTGCTTTTTGGGATTTGCTAGTTACTGAATTCTTGATCTATTTAATATGTACTTGAGTGACAACATAAAGTGACCATTTTTAATCAGAAGATTGTTCAATGCTGAGTTAAAAGCCTTATAAAGTTATATCAGAATTGAGCAATTACTTACCTCTAACAACCAAACTTAAAATTTTGTCGGGGTGATATAAACATCATCATATTCCAAGACTTTCTAGAGGTCTCTTATTCATTGTTATTAGGATGAACTCTAAAAAATTATTCTTGTCTAAGGTGAATTGACCCAAAATGTCTTAAGTGGCCGATAGCCTTCATTCTAAACACTCACAGCAATAGCAAAGCAGTTTCATACCTGCTAACCTGTAAGATTGATGTTTTCTTTACAGCCAACTTTGTTTATCTATCAACATGGTTCATTTATAGTTTAATGGGTCACCCAATGACTAACACCTAAGAAACTTTGCTACCAGAGAACTGTACAATATGGGAATAAAAAAATCTGTGCTGCTATGAAAAAAAAAAAAATGGACATTCAAATGCCTAATGTGTTTTCTGATTTGGAGCAGGGATCATTTAGTATTACTGTCTGGTCTTTCTCCTTTGCCAACATATTTTAACAAGCTTCTCCTACAAACCTGTAGGGTAACAAATACTAGTTCTAAGTTTTAAACCCACCCTGAGATGCACAAAGTGAAGAGAACAAACAGAATATTTATTAGATGTACCAGGAGGGCTTGGAAGAGAGCACAGGAGAAGAAGCAAGCAAGAAACAGGAAAGTTGCAAATGTGAATTCTTGAGTTTTGTGGGTCCAAGGAACTGATAGTGCCCTCCAGCAAAAGTGATTCCATCCATTGGGAGAGCTGACTGAACACACGATCCAGAGTACAAAGTTAGCCATTTAGGCTCTAAAGGGCATTATTTTAACAAAACATGCTGAAGATTGCCATTAAAACTGAAAAAGAGCTACACAAAGATCAACACATGAAAATGAAAAGTTCTAATTAGCTGCATTTTTTTTGTTTTCCCAATGTGATTTTTTTTTCCAGAAGTTTGACCTTGATATACTTGGTTCACCACAATGAATTTTTCAAAAGTATCAGCTGATATTAAAATGTCACCCTTTTTTCTATTCCTAAAGATATCCAACAAAAATTTTGCTAATATTTCCAGTCACTAACAACAGACAGAAGACTCTTGGTGAAGGTTTAAATTATTGATTGACAAGAGATCAGAAAGCTTTGCACAACACTCAGCAAAGGCTGATGGGAAAGATCTGACGACCATTAGTAAGGGCTAGATCTGGTCCAACTTGCCCTTATAGCATAATCAAAGTCCTATCTCAAAGTTTTGTCACAGCTCTGATATGAATGACAGCAACAATCTATTTCTACCTAGATTTGTAGCTAGATTGCAGCCAAAAGTCGAGAGCATTTGGGGCTTTCTTCCTCCTCTGATTAGGAGGCAGCGGTTTGCTTCACAGGCTACTGATTTCTCTGCAGCAGTAGTTCCATTAATACCTGTCTCTTCTTAAAAGGTTGCACCCACCTCAGCCAAGAACAAAATCAAACACAAAATGAAATAACCCTGAAGATCCATCTATGTGAATATTCCTCTCTATTTTTTTTTTACAATAACAATGAAGGAGAACAGTGGAGGCAATTGTTTCTAGCTACCAGCTTGACATAATACAAACCAAGTTGTTTTGGAAGAAATATAGCATTAGCTATCCAAGCATGCATTCAACCTAGTATGTGCACTCATGTGCACTGGAGAAGGAGAATGCACAAATGCAAACACAACTGTTTCAGGACTGACGGTATCTCATGTACATGGACAGGGAGTACCATGGAGAAAAGTGTGTTCAAAAGTTCATTCAACATTTCTCTCAAATACTGGGTTCACGTGTATGACCCTCTCAAAGCAATGCACACAGGAAGCTTTGGTTGCAAAAATATTCCAAGAGAGGAGAGTCTTAGTACATAGCAATATGCATCCAACCTTCCAGCTTTCTGAAGCGTAAATGTAGAATACAATTCTAGAACGGGAAAAGGACAAAGAAAATAATCAGATAAGGAAATTAAGATGATGTTTTATTTTCTGTATATATAAATAAATTCTCTAATATCTCTTTTATATTTTGTTTTTTCCTTTGTAAATTATCTCTGTTGACATATACAAAGTAACATTAAATTTAGGCCAGCAAGTAGGTACCTTTGACATGGAAATGGAAGCCCATGCAGAACTTTTTAATATACATTTTCAAAGCAGCATTCTATCAGGAGGTGTTCATTAATCGATATGGAAAGCTATTTGTGGATTTGGGAATCACTCAGTGAAGAAACAGAAACAGCTCACTGCTATTTCCTATTTTTGGAATATGGTGGTATTGTAAAACCATTATTGACAAAAGCTCCTAAATGTCAATACTCCCATAAATGCATCTTTCCCTCTTTCACGCAGAAATTTTCAGGTATTTCTGTGTCTGCTCCTGTCTCGAAGATTCAACAGGCTAAGCCAAGACCGGTGGGGAAAGGACAGCCCTAGAATCACACAAAGCTGCTCCCATGTATCTCCCATGTACTTTTCCAGTGATGCAACTTGTTGTACTGTCCGTTCCATATATGCCCAAAAGCAAAGACTCTGGAGACTTTGATATTGCAATTAGTCTGAAAATTGTTGGAGATCAGGATTGTGCTAAGGAGCTGCCACAGGAAGATCCCCTATTCTTGTGGGATGATATGAATAGTAATAAAGAATGTTTTGCACAGACTGTGTGAAAATGCCATAAACTACCAAGAGAATTTTACACTGTCTTCACAGGCAATGGCAAAAAGTCTAAGGTTATGAAGGATCAAGGCTATTATATGTGATATTGTCCCTTTAGTCAAAACTTCTGCTTATATAATTCTCACTATGAGGCTGTATCTCCTTTTTTCTTTTTTTTTTTCAGGCGAGTAATGCACATTATCACTATTGACCCGAAATGTTAATAGAGTTCTGTAAATTTTTCAAAACAATATTTTTGTCAGTACTTGTTATTTTTAAAGTTTTCACAGAAAGAGATGAGGTTTTGCCAAACTTACTGGTTTTCCCTTTCCCCTTATCTCGGTATGTGAAAGCATTCTCAGACATTTTCCTTTCAGTAGATTTTTCTATTAACCTATGAAGTCATATTAGAATGCTTTATAGACAAGTCTTGCTTGGTCAGTTATATTGCAGCAAATTGCCTTTCCTATGTGATTAAAAAAATAAATATTAAGCCACCTTGGTTCCAAGATATGTAACTATATTATTAATGTCTCTTGTTTGGTACGTGACCTTATAAAAAGATAGTTGGTTTTGTTGTTCCACATAAGTATAAATAATTCAAGAAAGTGTTTTTCTAAGCAGGTTATTACCCATAAAGATGTAGCTTTTAAGACAGCCTTTAGTATAAAATATGTATAAGTGAAATATATTATTAATAGGTACCCAAAATTGTTTACACGGTACCTTATTACCAGAAAAACAAATAAAAGTTCTGATATGGAATTCTGTATCAGGAGAGATGTGTGAAAGTAGAATTTTTTCTTAAATGTATCTGCTTTCCCTTCATGGGAATTTAAACAAATCTCAGTTCAAGGGCTTCATTATATTTTGCCTCATTGTTAAAAGTCTAGAGATAGCAGGAGAAAATAAGAGCTTGTATCACAGAAAGGGAAAAATTTTATCTCACTGGAAGGGAAAATAAACGTATTTGCCATCAAGAGGAGAATCTTCTATTTCATTCTTTGGTGTAGTTCATATTACGATGGTCACAATGTCAGGATTAATTAGACCAGAGGGTAGTGTAAATGCCAAAAGAAAAAGTTGCCGTACATCTGTTCTAATTTATCTCATGAATGTACCTTCAGTGCACAAGTGAAGAATGTGGCTTGAGCCATCTGTGACCCAGTTAGAGAGAGCAGGATGGCTTGTTGCCTTGCGGGTGACAGGACAGGAGTTGTGACAAGAAGGTCAAAGGACGATCTGAAGAGTGCTGGGGAAATTTCCACTCATATTCAAATCTCTGGCTTTAGAGAGGTAGGAAAGACTCTCAGGTGACCTTGAAAAGGGAAATTAAAAGTTCTATGTGTTTGACTGACTCTCTGTGAAGTCAAAAGAACAGAGCAGACCAGATGAGGTGGCAGAAATTCCACGTATGGTTTTCAAATGTTGAGTCATATAGAATGGTTAGAAAAACAATGAAATCACAGTCAACCTGAATGTATTTCTCACATGCAGCTATCTCACCAGTGCTAAAATTCAGTTAAATTCAGCCAGCAAGAATCTGTGGTTTTAACTGTTAATTATTAATAAAAATACTGACAGTCAACACAAAAGAGGATTGGAAAGCAATGAGTTACTTTAAAAATGTATTAAAAAAAGAAGAGAATAAACTATTTGAGAGCTGAGAAAGTGTTGTGTAAATAACCAACTGGAAGTGAGTTTGCAACAAGCAATAATGGCCATTAGAAAGTCCGTGCAATTTTCTGCTGAATAAGCTGAGAATTGATGTCTTGGGGTTTAACTTTCCTCCACATACTAGAAAAGAATTTAAAAAGTTGTAATTGACAATCATGCTTCTACAGGGATTAGCAGAGAAGAAAAACGTGGTACAGGGATAGAAAAGAAATTAACTAACAGTGCTGCAATGCCAATAGGAGAAAGCAAGCTACTCCATTCTGTCCAAAATTTTAAGTCATTAAAAAAAAGAGTTCTTAAAAAAAAGGTATTAAGGTATCCACATGAACAGGCCTAACTATGAAGGAACAAGATTCAAAAAAACTGAAGGATATGTATAAGGCTGGAGAGGAGCAGAAATTGTATGAAAGAGCAGTAAGTATAAGGATGAGTGTTGTGAGAAAGTGTCCCACAAGGGGAGCCAATGAAAGTGAAGAACAGCCTCTTCAGGAACCACTGGACTATATGTCTATAAAAAGCTCCAAAGAAAGTATTAAAAAGATAGTCTGATGGAGCTAACAAGCCTTCATTATAGGTAGCTAAGATAAATAATATGTATCCAGAATTCATTTCTATAGCACTTCACTTAATTCAATTAACAAAAAGTTGGAACTTACCTTCAAAAACATATTGAAATAGACAGACCTAAAGTTGTTCCAAGAAGGTTTTACTTAACTATTAATTTTCTTTACTAGTACTGCTGAGCAAAAGGGTTACTAAAAGAACCTGCTCAAAGGAATAGTTGGGAATAATCTGTTGCATTTTTACACAGGCTCAGAGGTACATAATAATCCTGACTTTCTTTATGAAGGTCTTCAATTCACTTGAGTCTCAGCAGTTCTGAATTACTATGCTATTGTTTTCTTCCTAATGTCTGCTATGCATCAATAGTTATAATGGAGAGAGATTGATAGAAAGCTGAGATTTAGTAGCAACTCAGCAATTAAATTGCACAACTTGTCTTTGTTCTACTGTTCCCTGGTGAATACAATCCTTTTCATTAATCTGCATGTTGATTATAGTCCCTCCGTGATATAGATCTGTGTTTCACAATCCTGTGACTGCAAGAACATGTATTTGCCACTGGCAGCTACAGTACTGCATACACTTTGAATTAATGGTGAAATATTTAAAGCAAATTGTATTTGGTTTGTGTGGTGGAAGTTTTTGGTAGCTGGGAGGTGCTACAGTGATGTCCCTTGTGAGAAGCTGATGGAAGCTCCCTCATCTCCAAGATAGGACCTCTTCTGGCCAAGACTTGGCCAGGGAAATGTCTCTGTGATATCTGTTTAAGAAAGGAAAAATCTGCAGTGGAAAGAGGAAATGAGATGAGAGAGACAACCATATGGGCACCAAGATTAGTGAAGAAAGAGGGAAGGAAATGTTCCAGAGCTGAGACTTCCTTGTATCCTGTGGTAAGAAGGTCAGCTGTCCCACTGCAACCCACAGAGATTAATGGTGAAGTTGAAATCCACTTGCAGACCCATGGAGTACCCCACTTTGGAGGAGGTAGAGAAGGCCAAAGGTAGCCATGACTCTGTGGGAAGACTGTGCTGGAGTAGTCTGTTCCTGAAGGACTGCACACTGTGGAAGAGGAGTTTGTGAGGAGCTGTAGCCCTTGGGAAGGCCTCATGCAGGAGAAGTTCATGAAAGACTGCCTCATGTGGGAGGAACCCTGCATTGGATCAGGAGAAGAATGCAAGGAGTCTCCTCCTCTGAGGAGGAAGGAAAGTCAGAGAGTATCAATGACAGACTGACCACAACTTCTATTGTCCCCATGAGCTGCTATCAGAGATATCAGGAGTAAAGTTAAGTGAGGGAAGGAGAGAGAGTTGTAAGTAAGGTGTTTCTTAAGATCTAGTTGTATATCTCATCATCCTACTCTGGTTTTGATTCATAATAGGTTAAATAGATTTTGCTTTTTTCCCCAACTTCAAACTGCTTGGACCATGATCATAATTCCTGAGTGATCCCTTTCTGTCCCTGTCTCAACTCATGAGGCCCTTTATTATATTTTCTCCTCCCCATCCCACTTCAGAGGGGAGGAGTGAACAAGCTTCATGGAGCTTTGTGCCAGCTGGACCTAAACCAGAAAAGAAAATAAATAAAAGAAAATTAAAAAAAAAAAAACAGTGTCCAGTCCTTAAATTGCTTTGAATTTAAGCCCCTTTGCCATGGCAATGTTTTCTTTTTCCCTCTAGTTGCCACTAACATAAAGAAAAATTTAAAAAATTTTGACAAAAATAAAAATAACACAAAGCAAATCCTTAGAAGTTATTTGAGTCAGGGAATCTCACAAAGAGTACTCAGTAATTGTTGAATCAATTATAGGTCTTTACCACAACTTTTTCCTCTTGTTCAGATATATCTGTGTGGACAAGTACAAGGAAGCCTGTAGTTTGTCATATAATCTCTAAGACATAGTGAATGCATTTCTCTCCCCCTTGCTTCCCAGTTCATATTCTGAGCCTTCTCTATTTTTATTTGGATTTGCTCTTACATAATTTTTTTTCCATTTATTTTTTGTTCATTTAAAGAATGAACACTCAGATAGAGTAACCCATCTGTGGATTCATCCATGCCTGAATTGGGCATGGATGGGCATGGGCATGGCATGGGATGGGATGGGTATGGGCATGGGCATTATCTATCTTCTCTGTGCATCTATACCATTAGATACAAAACCAGAGGTGAAAGCTCCTGTCTGGAAGAGACATCCCACCTGGAAGAAAATCCAAAGAGTGATACAGAGAGGCAATCTGAAAGACAGAATTTTTTTATATGACACTGTAAAGACACAAAGAAGGTGTTACAGAAGACTTGTAGGAAAGGGAAAGATGAATCTTAAAACCAAGGCTGCCTGGGAAAAGCATGTAGTATAACAGTACATAACAGGAAAAGAAAAGCAAAGCTAAAGTAGTCAGTGTGTGCACCTCAGGAGCCCAATGCTATCCCTTTGAGAGATGGCTCACTATATTAGTGACTTTCCTCTAGTGAGGCAGAGAAAACACTCCTTGACTATTTTTCTTCTAGATTTCTCTTATGATGAAAAGGGAATCACTGCAAAGAAGAAAGAAATGTTGCTGAAAGAATAGAAGAAAGAAAAATGACTGAAGAGAAGAAAGGGACATGGGGAATAATAAGAGAAGTGTGAAATGAATTGAAGCAGCAAAGTACAATAAACAAAGGAGGTTAAGTAACACTAGCCAGGAGCTGGACAATTTTTCTGTAATTTCCATCTTTCAGAATGAAAAGCAAAACCAATGCACTGCAAAATCAGTTTGGCTACCAGTAGGGTGGCTATCTGTAACAAGATTCCATTCCTGAAACATTCATGCATTCACATCCTGGGTTTTTTCTGTCATTTTAAACCTTTTTTCTTGCCTTGATTCAGGAAAAACCTGAGAAAGTTTTTTTTTAATTATTATTTTAACCAAATTATAATAATACTCGTGCAGCCAATAATCACAAAGGACAACGCAGAAGTGAAAAATTTGGGATTAGATTCTTGGTTTTACTGCTTTTCTGCAGAGATTTGTATAAGACTGTCATCTATTTATGTGAGTTGTCCAAGGAGTATAGTTTGCATACTATGAGATCCTTATGTGAGTCTCTTTCAGGGTGACTATTTACAAAGATCATTCAATATCTTCTGTTGGTGATATTGCATTTTATATGTATTTAAATTATTTAAAATATGCACTGAGTTAAGAATTATGTGAAAGCTCTGCCTCGCTTGCAATGAAGCTAATAGCTGAGGTGGTTTAAGACCATCTTAATCACTGCTTAACTCAACCCTTCACTGGGAATTACAAATCAGTCTTGATTAAAGTGAACCCATACCTTGGCCACTGGAGTTCATAGCTTGACATCTTAATACCAGCAACCATTGGCAGAGAGACAGAACAGGCAACTGCGGGCAGCAGCTTCTTAAACTGCCAGAGCTGGATCCATCAGAAATTTTCCGCCTGTTAATTCTTGACTGGATGATAATGGTACCCACCTGAGAAGGGACAATGCCAACTCACATCACTTCTAGAGTTAAGCAGAAGAGATATTTATCCTTTGCCTTGCTCAGAGAAGTGTCCTGTGTCAGATAGTATCTGGTTCTGGTTTTTCACCAGCATTTGCTGTGGATCATTGAAAATTTTCCCGATAAAGCAGTTTGTCGAAACATATCAAAATCCATGGTGTGTTTACACTTTAGTGAAGCAATGTGTCTTGTTTTCTGCTTTCTGCCCAGCTCCTGAAGCGTACAGACACCTTGAGCACAACAACGGACAGCTCTAAATGAGCTGGAGATTTTCTCTGACAATATTTTTTTTTTTCAGACGTCTGGCTGTACTTATTTTTCATTCACTGACTGCTTGATTCATTGCCAGTGGTTCTCTGCCAGTGGAAACATCCACTCCAGTGGATGGCTAGCAGCACTATGGCTCTAAAGTCTGGCTAGATTTCACAGAGCTCAGCCATTGGGAGCCACCTGGAAAGCGCACAGGGTCAGCATGTCTCCTGAGTGTAGCGAAGGCTGTGGCTGGGAGCACCACAGTGCCTGGGCCCTGCAAGGTCTCTCTGGTGCCGGAAACTGTAGGGGTATACACTCATCGCTAATGAGTTTCCTAAATATACATCAAATTGTAGCTTTCTCCCACTAATTCCTTTTTAACACCTCTATTTCTAGGTATGGTCACTTCCATGCCTGAGTTTTCTGTTTTTATTCTGCTTTTAGTTTAGTCAGTTCTTGATTTCTCTTATTTTTCCTCTGTTTCATTTCCACCTTCATGACTTTTTCCTCAGAGGCCATTTCTTACTGATGTTTTATATTCAGGCATTCTCATTCATTAGCTTGATATTTGCTTCATGAGTCTCCACTTGTTTTTTTTATTTTTTTTTTTTTTTCTATTGCTTCCATTTTTTTACTATTACTGCCATTTCCATCAGCCTGACCTTACTCTCTGGACTGCTGCTGTCAGCCTCTAGAGCCACACTTCCTCTTGGCTTTGATACTAAATTACCTCTTTCATGTGAGGCTCATTCAAATGGCATTTAGAATTCAGATTTTCTGAGCTTGATATTGCAAATCCCAGAATAGTTCTTGAGAAAAGAAGGGCCACACGAATTTGATGAAAGCCAAAAGGGTTGGATAAGCATATCAGGAGTTGTCTGTTGTGGCAAGGATCAGCTCTGCAGAGCCATCCCTGCTCCCCCAGCAGAGCCATCCCTGCTCGCCCAGCTTGGCAGAAGTGCCCTGTCATCTTACTGCTGCTGGCAAGCCCCTGACTCCTGCTTCCAGTGGCAACACGCAGAATAAGGCACCACACAGTGTCAGGATGGCTGGCAGAGCCCAGCACGCTATACGCAAGAGCGTGCAATGTTTTACCTTGGCCACTTCCCTGCTCCTGACAGATGCAGCTTACACTTCTCTACATTTAATCTTAGCCATGCTCTGTGCTCTGCATTTGCTCATACAGCCTCTCCGTGATGATGCACTTTGTCCAGCTCTTTATTTATTATTTCCAATCTTTTTCAAAAAGCCCAGCCAGCCTTACACACGGAAGGTTGATTAACCATCTGTTCAAAGTGGAAAACATCAGGGTAAATAAAATTTGGGTAAGAAGGTTCAGAGTAAACACGCCAAATCTTTCTAAAATGTTGGAGGTGACAATGCATCTTAATTATCCAGCTTTCTATGCATTGCTTATGGTTGTTTGCTTTGAAAGTTTTATCAGTCCTTAATTTTGAACCCTTCCTTTCAGCTTAGACTACAGTAGACATGAGATATGACTGAGAGACTTGAGAAGGGAGGAAGGAGGGTTAACGAGGGCACGGGTTTTACATAAAAGCTAGTGTGACATATTTTTCCACATCAAAACACAAAGAATGGGCATTGAAGCGACCTAAATATCTTTTTTACAAATAGGTGCCTTAGGGCTAGTGGATTTCGATGTCAAATGCACACTGCACGTGGTTGTCTGTCTCAGAAAATTTGGTGCTGTTAACGGTTGCACGTGTGGAGGACTCATTTCTTATGCATTTTTAGGGTGGTACAGCAGTGCCTGGAGTTTTGAAATTAGACTTTAATTTGCAGGCTAAGAAACCAAATCTTGATTTACCCAGAATAGCCTTTTATTTGTTTACATTTTTAAGGGGCATTTTAGCCCCAGAATTTAGAGGATTAATATTATCCCTTAATTATTGCAAGTGATCAGGCGTTTATCTTCCAGTCTTTAACATATTGGAAATCACGTCATTTACTTGAGAATTTTGGGAAAGAAATCAATACGTTCCCATGATAAACATACTGTCTATCCTTCCTCACACTAGGGAAGCCAGTCAGGGGAAGTTAATTGCCTAGACCCGGCAGTGCGGAGAACAGCATTAATAAATGGGGTGTATTGGCTTGTATAAAGGACAGATGTGAGTTTTCTGCTCCACTGTACGATGAATTAATTCTCTCTCTTTTCTGTTTTTTCTCAATTTATATATCACAGTGACCACAGATGAGATGCATTTACAGTCACTTTGGCAAAGCGTTCCCAGAGCCAAATCCTGGCCACATCTTGCACTGCATGGCTACATCCTTATTCTTCAGTCCTCATTCACAAGTCAGATTGGTCTGGAAAATGCTCAAGTCTAAGTTATAAGTGAAGTCTAATCTGAATATGGGAATAGTTGAGCAGCAAGGTCAGGAGCAGCCCTTACCACAAAAGCTTGTTGCAGAGTAAAAAGGCAAGATCCAGAAAAAGAGTAAAAAAAGCAAGTTGAGTGGTGCTTCAGGCAAGAGCAACTTCTGGCAAAGTCTGTATAGCCATCATCTGTGTGCTGAGGAAGGGCAAGATGGCACTTAGGGCTCTCTGGCTCCCTGGTTTCTGCTCACCAGAGCTTATGCTGTCACATCTGTGGTTGAAAGATTAGTACAATTGAGCTAGTCCAAGGGGAAGGAGGGAGCTGGCATTGCTAAGAGAATTGCAAGGCTGTCAGGGTTGGAGGAATGAGAGCTGGCAATGTCATGGGCAGAGACAGACCAAGCTCACTAAATCCCTTCAGATAGTTCTCATCCTTGTAGACACGCTTCAGGCCAGGAAAGATTAATGTTCTTGTGTACAGGAAAGGTATTCACTCACAACATGCAGGTTATTTGATAGGAATTTCCTGCATGGATGCTGTTAGCCAAAGGGGTACACGGAAGAGGGCAAACATCATCGGGTTCATGAGCATGTACCCAAGGAGCTTCTGTGCAGGAGCTATGTACTGAGCAGTAGCTATGTACTGTGCAGTATTGTTACACACCCAAAACCAAAGAATTACAAGATCTGTTACCATTTTAGGGTTCAAACCTCTCTTTTTAGAACTTTTCTATCATTTTAAAAAGCAGGACTATGAAATATTACTCTTACTCTGCTTATGTCACTCATCAGTGATTCCCAGCTTCCACAGAAAAATAATCAGACACTATTTAGCAGGATGTTGTTTCAAAAAAAAATATTTTTTGTTAAAAAAATAATTCATCTAAAATTATAGAGACCCCTCAGTGTGATCTGTGCGTGGGTGTGGGAGTTATATAGCACAAATCACCTATCATGAGAATCATGTATATGTATATATGTACACACACACTCCACAGTATTTTTAAGAATACACTTACTTTTTTAAACATTTTCCTGTAAAATTTCTACTCACTGGGGACAGGATGTACCATTCAGCTGATAGTTTCACACTGATTTATTACTTCTACTATTCCGATCTACTGCTGGTCACACAGTTGCCAAGGTAAGTCTGTGTGATCCCACTGTGTATCTGCAGGCTAGATAAGGTGTACAGAATATAGTTTGAGGCATTCACGGTGCAGCACTCTTCCAAGATCATTCTGCATCTAATTTAGAGTCCAGCAGAATCAGTGGAACTCCAAACAATTCATTTAGTGGGATCTGGATCAGGCAATATGTATAAAAACTCTTAAAAAACATATTTGCAAAGAAACTGCTGAAAATATCCCTTATATTGTTTCAAGACTAGGCAGTGAAAAATAAAAAAAAAAGGTGTTTAATAAT
>WBNH01009332.1:72359-88788 GCA_013401255.1 Urocolius indicus | reverse complement strand
GACGGGACGGGAGGGGAGGGAAGTTGCCCGTGCGGAGCCCGCCCCGCCGGCACTTCCTGCGGCTCCCGGCAGGCGGCCGGTCGCCCTCTATGGTTGTAACCCTTCCGCGCCCGGCCCGCCTCGCCCTTCGCTGCTCGCTGCTGCCCTGGCGGGGCGCGGGGCTGCGGGAAGCCCCCGACAGGCGAGGCTCGGACCGGCCGCCGGTGCAGCCCGTCCCGCTCCGCCGCTGCCGAACCGGGCGCGCCCCGGGGGCGCCCGTTGCTCCTCGCCTCTCCTGCCCCCGTGCTACGGGAGCTGCCCCGTGCCCTGTGTGCCCGGACTTGGAAGGATGGAAAGAGGAGAGGCTGCAGCGGGTGTCTGGTCACGGAGCCGGGCCTGGGCATATCTGGATTTAGGCATGTAAGCGTAGCCCTGCTTGCTGTTTTACCACATCTGCATCTACACCGGCATCTACACGTGCATCTGCATGTAGTCCAGGACCACGGGGCAGTAGGAAGCAAAAAGGACTAAGATTTTGTGTGCCCCCATCATCTGGCCGTCTTGCTGTCCTGCCCTGCCTGTGCCATGGTGTCAAGTTCTTGCAGTGTTGTTCCGCAGCCTCTTCTGTGCTGTGCAACCTTCACAAGCTTCTTTGCAGTACCACGTTTTTCTGCTGCATCAGCTGTTTTGTTCACCTAGTATTCCATGGCATGTGTTTGTATTACAACTGTCTCTGTTTCCTCCCTAAGGTTTCTTTATTCTGGCTTTGGGGAGAAAAGACCTCGGAAAAGGCTCTGGAGAGACACCTCAGTGTGGCCTTTCAATATATAAAGGGAGCTTGTAAGAAAGACTTTTTACCAACACTTGTAGTGCCAGAACAAGGGACAATGGTTTTAAACTGAAAGAGGGCTGATTTAGGTTGGACATAAGGTATCCATTTTTCCCATAAAATGGTGAGACGCTGGAACAGGTTGCCCAGAGAAGTTGTGCTGAAAGTGTTCAAAGTCAGGTTTGAACAGCCTGACCAAGTGAAAGACGTTCCTGCCTATAGCAAGACTTTATAATTTTTGAAGATCCCTTCCAACTCAAACTGTTCGTATGATTCCCAGATTCCAGCACCTGACGCATTCCCAAACTGTTCTGTAGATGAGGAACGGTGGCAGTTTTCATAAAAAGAAACTTGGATTACATGGGGAGAAAAAAAAAAAAACACCCTGAAGTTAAGAAATAAAGCCTAAACTTTCATGAGACTTTCATGAAGCTGAGTCTCATCATTTGGAAGTACTGAGTCAACCAAGAGACACACCTGTTTTTGGCTCCAGATGCAAAAGTTTGTAGAACCTGAACTGACATTTGTCTCCATAAATACTGGCGTCCATATTCATTAAAAATGGATTATGATTGTGAAATAATTGGAGTTAAATGCTAGTGCTTTCCACAGTTATTAAAAGAAGAAGAAACAAATACTTTCTGTGCTTTGGTACCCTTGAATAAACTTACCACATCTTTTTTTTTTTTGTGGTCTGATATGGTGGGAAAACAATTCTGTTGTCCCCACCATGCATGTTGAATTGTTTTCTGGTTCTTGGTTGCTTTTAAATGTCTCTGTCTAGAAATTGTTCAGCAGACCTTATGTCCTGATGTTGCTTCATTGAGGTTAAGTGTTGGTGAGCAGCAGAATTAGCCACTGCAAGAGACAAAATAAGTTGTACAAACAAGAAAATATGTTTCATGGGGTGGAAATCAAGAGGAACTACACACTCACAGGGTGCCCATTACAGTCCGCTGAAGGAGGAGAAAGCCTTTGCCAAAGTCTTTCACAGGGGCTGCAAGGGAACACAGCTTAAAATCTTGAGAAATAAATTTTAAGGAGCAGGTGTTCAACAGGAAGAATATGGTAATGATTGCACTGAGCCTGTTGTCTGCAAGCTGAAGATCTGGTACTCAGATGTCTAACTGGAAAATAATCACAGGTAGGGAAGATGGAACCTGGGATCAAATCGTTACTAAGGCAGTTGCAGGAGTACTGCACTCCTGCAGAATGTTATGTTAATACTTATATGCCAAAACAAAAGAAGATGCTGATCCCAGGACGGGACATCAACCTCACAGACAAGATGGAGGCACAAAGGCAGCAGGTATGAAAAAAGAAGAGGACTGATAGTTTAGGGATGTGGGTTTTTTCTGTCTCTCCGAAGAACTTCCATATCTTTGGAGTGACATGGCTGAACAAAACAGTAATGAAGTCAGTCGCTTACTGGGTAAGGAAAAGCTGGGAAAGATGGCCAGGGACACATTGTTTAAAGCTTTGAAATGTGATACAGAGGTGAGCATCATCAGAATGACTGCAATAATAGGCTGGAGGATGACAGCAAAGTGGTTTGTTGTGAATAATTTAGCTTAATTCATACCAAAATAATTTCTAATAAAGATTTTAATCATATTTTAAATCATCAAGTGAGCAAATCTGAATTAAGTAAGCAATGTTAATCATATTTTGTAGGCATACTTTTTAAAGGGTTTTCTACCATGAAGATTGGTTCTTATTGTTTGCTGAAAATTCAGAAATCTTAAACAAAGTGTAATCTTTTCATCAAAATAACCATTTTTTTCTTAGCGAGAAGAATACAGTACATATACAAACAAATAGTTCTATAAGTTAACATGCATTTAGCTAATTTTTTTACCTACATACATTTTCAATAATGTGATTTTGTAAATTGTTGAATTGCACTTCTGATTGATTAAAAAATTCTTTCGTTTATTCCAGACTTGAGAAATTGTTTGAGGAACTGGAAATGTGTCTTTTAAGTGAAATATGATGAACAGATCTAAGAAATGCTTTATGTTTGAAGTTGAGATATTTATTAAATGGAGCTTAAGAAACTGAGATGATAATTGGAATAAATCTCATATCTAATGATTATTCAGATTGGAAAGAGAAACTAAGCTTGCTGGCTTCAATGTTGTCTAAGTTTGTCGTTGAGTTTCTCCAGGACCTTGGCAATGGATATACTATGCTTCAAATGTTTTTTTTTAGTGTAATATAAGACAAATTATTTGTAAGGGTTACTGTTAATCTGGTCTTAAAATGGATAGCTGTCTTTTCATGTGTAATTTAAATAGGTTTAACTGGGGAAAAATTACACTCGGTTAAAAAAAAAAAAGGCATGAAAATATTTCTAGTTTAAAAAACCCAGAACCACAAAGAAAATATTTATTAACAACTTGGCTGGCTGCTCATGCTTTCACACTGTTTTACTCCCCAGACTCTCATTTCAAGTGCCCTGTGTCCTCTAATATGTTGACAGACAACATGCAGCCTCTTAGTTCCCAAGTGAACTGTAATGTTCTTAAGGTAAAGTCTTACAGAAGGAGTGGGTCACTGACGCTGCTTCTTGTTAGATCCCCAAGTTCTTCCTTCCTCTGCTCCTCCTTTGAAATGCTGTGTGGATTCCTCCTTCTTTCAACAGTTTATGCCATATCATGTGTATCAGTCACTGGTGGTTTTCCACGGTTCCTAGGGTATGATCCATCACAGGTTTGTGGCCACCGGCTACATTCAGCTGTGGCTCTCCAGGTCTCACAGAGTGGGAAGAGTAACAGCCTTCAAATTGGTTTCTCTTGTTTGTTTTGAAGGAGAATTTCCTTCTGCCCACTGCAGTTCTCCTGGTTGCATTGGAAGGTGTCCTGTCGGTTCCCTGTCGACTTATATGACTCATCTCCTTTTGCACTTTGAAGTGAGACACTCCTTTTATTTTGATGTGGCCACATGTATTAGCTGGTTACTGCTATTACTTTGGCCTTACCTCTGTTTTTGTCCTGGATTTGTACCCACTTCTGTCCCAGTGTTGAGTTTGCTGAAACTGCTGTGCTTGTTGGTTACTGATGCAGCTATTTCATGGTTATATACAGATGTTGCTCATTTGTGCACAGCAGTTTGAGTCCGTTGCTGCAGAAGGCACCTTAGATGCAAGTCCTCTATCCACCTTGTGGTATTAGTCTTTAAATCTGTTTGGAGTAGAGATTATGCCTCCTTAAACAAAACCACGTGTCAGACACACAATTTGCACTTCACGCAGAGGAACAGAAACACTTGCTCCGTACTATAAGGTGGAACAAAAAAATGTGTAATTTTAGACAGTATCATCCCATGCTGTTTGGAATGTGGAGTCCCCCCCACAGTAATAATCTTGTCATCTGCTGTCTTGGTGATGAGTGTTTTTCATGTGCCTGGGTTCAGTTTTCTCAGAGTTTAGCTAATACTGTTATAGACAGATATAGCTAGTAAATGATTGCTAGCTGTGTAGATGTCTTAAGCAGCTCTGGATGACAGAGTTAACTTCTGATCTCACAGGCAATGAACACTTTGCACCAGATACTTTAGGTAATTTTTGTCAGTCCTTGTTCTGTGATTGTTGCTCCTCTCCACTCTGCTTCTGGAATGTGGACCTGGAACTTACTGTGTGGAAGGTAAAACACTTCACAGTCTTAGATGAGTTACGCTGGCAATTTTGGACAAGTTACCTCTTTTCTTGGAGGTAAGAAAATGTGATTTTACTAATAGCCAGCTGAGGAACAGCAATTAAAGTCTAGTTGCACCAGTTAATGAATGGCAGACAGTTAAATATGAATGTCTCTGGCACTACTGACAGGTCAGGGAAAAGAAACTGGCACTCCAGAGTCTGGAGGAAGCATCCCAAAACACTTGTCTATTTGCAGGTATAAATGCTGTTATTAGTTATTATCAATCTGCGCCTTTTCTATGTGAGAATCGTGGTATCTGCCAACAGTGTTAATGTCTAGGGGAGCGAGTCTCAGGGCAGCAACATTGGCATTTGCTCATCAGTAAGGTACTGTTAAATGCCTCATTTGATTTCTTACCTAAGCTGTGAGCAGATCCTAATGTAGCTGAGCACAGGTGGACATTGAACTGATACTTCTGTAAGCAGCTCTATGTGTTCAAATGTATTTGCACGTGACTACTGTAGTGTGTGTTTACACTAGGATTTTTGGGCTTCTTTCTTCATTGGAGAACCTGAGACTGAATCCTTCTCTCCTTTTTTGTTGACTTAATAAAGGAAAGGAATGGATGGTGAAAATCAGGCTTCATATAGTGTCCTTAAATAGTGCAGGAACTCCCTATGTCTCCTGTACTTTAGTCCTAATTCGGACAGAATAAATTTATTGCTTAGGAGTAAGCAAACTTTGAGAAACATTATCTGGGGAAGCAGGCCAACTTATGACATCAAATGTGAAACAGGAAATCAGCTGAAATAATACTAAGAGCACAACACTCTTCTTTTGCAGGTGCAAACGATGACCTGTCACTTTTTCAGATCACGGCTCTGTTGGGCCAGACTGTGGCTTCAAGACTGCATTATGATCTACTCTGTGAATTTTTTGCCTCCTGAGTCATGACAATGGCCTCATCAAAATCAATCGTAGTTTCTAATAATTTTCCTTTCAATCACTTTCTTTAAACATAAAGGAAGCAGCCCTTTTGCTTACTCTGACTCTAAATCTATTTATTGGCTTATTTACTGAGAGCTTGGCCAAGGAGTAGCTTTCTGGTCTTTGTACTCCTTTTACTCACATAGCTCATAAATGAAATTATTCGCTGGTCTCAGGACATACCAGGTAAGTGTGGGATGTGAGTGCATCCCGGCTGAGAAGCCAAGGGCATTTTTTTCTGCCAGACTTGACAAGATGAGAGATGTCTGCCCGTTTGACACACAGATTCCCAGATTGCCCAGGTGGTGGCAGATTGGGAGCATATTAAATCAGTCTTTTTAACTCCTTATGCGATGAAACGGAATTGTTTCCTGCGTGGGTTACATATGCCCTCTTCTGAAATTGTTAATTCTTTCATCCCTCTAAAGCCATTTAAATGGCTTCCATGTAAAATGGAAAATCTCTGCTTTGGAGTAATGTTTAAGACAAGAGTTATCTGCTCTTATATGTCTTGTTAAATTGCTAAATCAAAGTTTACTAACTAGATTTACTGGGGAAGGGCTTTTTATTAATTCATCTACTTATTCAAACTAACGAATTGCTATTGAGTGTGAGGGAGGAAATAAATCCTGTGTCTGTTGTACCACACAGAAAACGCACAGATTGTCTTTTCAAAGTCTCTGGTAGATCAGAACTTGCACCTAGAGGGAGATATCTGCCCATTGGTGCTGGGAACACTCTTTGAGCCTTTTGAATGAGAACCTCCCATGTAGCCATACGATCTCCCAGCCTCACTCCTTGTTTCATGAAGGCAGAATTTCCATCATTTTGCATTGTCACCCTCTTCCTGGTACTAAAGTTTATTCAAGCCTACAGTGTTCCGATGTCCTTATTAGTATTTCCAAAGATTTTAGGTGGGTACCAGCAAATTAAGCGCCATGGGGCTTTAGTGAGGTTGAGTGGGCAGAAATGATGACTGATAGTCTGACTTGCTTAATACATGCCAAGGAACTTCTGTTAGTTCGTTCTTCAAATCCAGCAGCTAATCTGTTGCTGCTATAGTAATTGTCTGAGTTACAAGTGTGGGGTGACTATTTTGAGTATCTTTGGGTTTATGCAGCGTATTCTCATTTAAATTTCTGTGGGTTCTGTTACCTATTTCACCCCAGCATCACCATTGGGTCTTATATTCACTATGGCTTTTGAAATCTTTTCGTGAGTCTGTGCTTCCCACGATAGATGCTTTTATCCTGTAAGCATGGTTTGCAATCACCAAAAATCAAATCTTTTGCATTTGAGAAATTCACTTCCTTATTCTTCCTTGAAAAGCAAGAAAATCATCAAAGCCAGGCAGCTTGCCAAACTCCAAAATGCACCTACAATATACTACCAAAATCAAGCATGGAGTACAAATAAATGTGGTGAATCATGCTTTGATCCTGAACTCCTTTGATGTTTTTCCAATTATTCGTACATTAAAATTTTTAAAGTGTTTTTAAGCCATGTTCTTGGCATCCTCAGTTATTCAAATAACCATAGTGTGTATAGTCATGTTTCGTGTAATTTTTCAGTTTCCTTGGGAATGTAGTGAACATTTTTTTTTGTCCTGGATGATTTTGGAACGCTGAAATTTGGGCCGTATTCCATTACAAAACGGAGAAAACATGCCATAAATCATGCTTGTGTTTGTTATATACCCAAGTGCTTTCCATTTGAGGTAACTGCATTAATGCTACTCTAGACTGCAAGTTGTTTGTGGTAGGAAACACCAGTTCATTTGGTATTTGTATAGTACCAAAGAATAGCCATGTCTCAGTCCAGTACAAAGTCCCCAAGAAGCCATTGTAATATAAATATACTGCAATAGCAGATATTCACCTGCTGGGTTCTTTTGTACATTAGAGCTAAAATTAGAGAGAACCACTGAAATCTAAAAGATAAAAAATTTAGTTTGGCCATAACTCCTCCTCCTTTGTTTAAGGACAGAAAGGACTGTACATAACATTTAAGTTGATAAATTCTTTATCCTCTGGTGACCTGACAGATGGCACTAAGATCCTGGGCACCTGCACATTCCAAATAGCTCTCCACTGCTGAGATAGAAAAGCAACCAGTTCAGCTTTTCATCGGGGAAGATAATGAGCTGCAATGCAGTTCTGTCTCTGTTCTCTATTTAAGCTCTATGTAAGGAAAGAGCAAATACATGTGTCTTTTCCTAGATGTTGTTTTAACTTTTATGTGGGTAGAAATGTAACAGTTTGTAGGTTACAGCAGGGGAGTCTCTGGTAGTTGTAATTGGAGGGTTATTATGGCCATAATTATTTGTAGGACTGTTCTCTAACAGTCAGTCATGATTTCTACTTACATGCTGTCTGCTTTATTTCTCCCCTAGTAGATGTTTGCCTTTCAGGAAAAAGAAAAGAAAAAAGAAAGGACAAGGACCTGTAATGGAAGGCTTCCTCTGGAGTTAAAAAAGGATTGTCAGCAAGATTTAGTCTTCCACTGAGTATGACTCCTCAAGAGTAGGGTGAACTGTCACCTCCTTAATTTTTTTCACTGAAGATGAGGTGAGTAAGAGATCTGGTAGGAAGGGAGTAGGAGTTCATTCCTGTGGCCTTAGTAAGCAAATACAAGAATAATTTATGTTATGTGATTATTCTTGACTCTCAGGTGTAACTACAAAGAGAGTTTTTACAGAAAGTATTTATTTTTCTAAAAAATTTAACAAAACTGAAATACTTCTTTTGGAATAGATCATTTTTGACAGATTTTAACCATCTTTTTGAAAACAACAGACATTGAAAGTTAACAGAATATTCTGTCATAATTTTCATCTGGAGAGTTATTTTTTTTTCCCTATTCGAATGGAAAGATGCAGCTCACCTCGTCCACTGAGCTCTTGATCTATATGATCACGGTATGAAGCAAGCAGAACTATGTCGCAGTTTAAGCTGTGGAAAAGGCCAGTTTGTGGAAAACATGAGAGTGAGGCTCAGTACCCAGAGAACCCAGTGTCCTGGTTTGGGTGGAACAGAATTAACTTTTTTCCCTGTAGCTGCTACAGTGCAGTTTTGGATGTAGTTTGAGAATAACCTTGATTACACACCAGTGGTTTTAGCTGTTGCCAAGTGGTGCTTATCTGAAGCGAAAGGCGTTTCAGTTTCACTGAGGAGTTGCACAAGAAGCTGGGAGAGAGCATGGCCAGGACAGGGAACCTGAACTAGCCAAAGAGCCATTCCATACCATAGGATGTCGTGTCTGGTATGTAAACTGGGGAAGTTGGCTGGGAGGGATGGATCATTCCTTGGACATTGGTCAGCAGGTGGTGAGCAATTGCACTGTGCATCACCTGTTTTTTATTGGGTTTTATTTATCTTTTAAAAAGATATCAATTGTCATTAATTAATGTTTGCTTATTTTTGGTTTTTATTTCATTTTGGTTATTAAACTGTACTTATCTCAACCCATTAGTGTTACTTTTTTTTCAATTCTCTTCCCCATCCCACTGGGAAGGTGAGGAGTGAGCAAGCAGTTGCATGGTGCTTGGTTGCTGGATGGTGTTAAACCACTACACCCAATAAAGGAAGGAGCAGAGCTGCAGTTACTTCTTCCTGCCGTTCTTTGCTTTGAGCCTGCAGCATTACCCTTGCGGCATGACTGTAAAACAGCAGCCATCCAGGCAGCCTGTGCTTTTAGGGAGATGTGACTAAGCCGAGAAGCTTTTGGGAAGGGTGTGAAGCACAGCAACCAGCATAGGGTGGCAATGCCTTCCAGCACCATTTCCTTGCCCATGGCTCCTGCCTGCTAGCGAGACAGCCTGAGGGCAGGGAACACACGTGGGGGTGCTCTAAGGAGAAGTGCTGCAACCAAGTGGTTGGTTCCTGAAGCTCCGAGTGGAAGTGCAACCACCAGATCCACCTGTCTGAGGTCTTAAGCCTCAGTGATACCAAAGATACAAAGAACAGAGGAAAGGACTCTCTTTGGCAGATAAGCAAGTCTTCACGAAGAACAGGTCCCTTTTGCGTAGTTGGTATACAAAAACAGAATGAAAGATCCCCTTGGTGTAAACTTTGCACAAAGAAGATAAGCAAGTCTGTGTGCTAAAGGGCAGTTTGGCTGCCAGTCAGTACTGAGCATCCTGGTTCTGCTAAGTTACAAAAGCTAAAGTCTACCTCAAAATGACCACCAGACATCTTTTCCCAAATTCAGTACACTTGTGCAGAGGCAGTTTTACCATGTACTTGCATATGCATCATTTTCTTCATATATATGATGAGTGTGCTTTTGCCACTTGGTGTGCATGTTAGCAGATATCCCCCATGCACTCAGCACTGCAATAAACCAATGTCAGCTTTTGGATAATTTTCTTGGTTACCATTTTTGGTAACATCAGAGCCCTCTTTTTGCTGTAGTAGCTGCTGCATTTTCTCCATGGTGGCAGGGCAGGTCTTCCTTCCTTTCTCACCTCGCCTTCTGTATCCTTCTTCCTTTCTCGCCTTGCCTTGCCCTGCTGCACCCCACCTGGCACGAAAGCTGGTGGAGCAGATTCACTTCACAGATTTCCCAGAATGGTAGGAGTTGGAAGGGACCTCTGGAGATCATCCATTCCTTCCCCCCTAAAGCAGGTTCACCGTTCATCTAGATCAGGATGCACAGGAATGTGTCAGGGTGGGTTTCGAAAACCTCCAGAGGAGATGCCACAGCCTCCCTGGGCAGCCTGTGCCAGTGCTTCGTCACCTACTTGTGCCAGGGCAACACTGTCTGTCCTCAGATGGAGTATAGGGCCTCACTTACGCTCTGTGCCGCACGGGTGAGAACCGTACAACCCTCGCGGGACTATCCCAAGCCAGCGTGCAAGGAAAGAGAACCACAACATGGCCACAGCCCTCAGCTCCCACCACGGGACAGCTCGTCGCCAGCCCCTGCTGCAGTCCAAGGGGTCGGTGCCGCAGCCCACAGCCGCGGGGTGCCCACCGGGACCTTTAACCGGGACCATTAATCAGGGCCGTAAACCGCAGCCCACGCTGCTGGCGGCGGGGCAGAGCTCCGCAGGGGCTCTGCCGGCACCACGGGGCCAGCCGCAGGCACGCCGCCGCGCCTTGCCCCGGCAAAACCCCACCCCGCACCCGCCTGCAGGAGAGGGCTGCGTGAGGCGCACCGCCCGTCCCTCACCAGCGAAGGCTGGCAGCAAGCTCGGGAAGGAACGAAGCCCGAAGAAGCCCGCCCGCAGCAAGCGGCCGCGTAGCCCGCGGGAAAGAAGGCGAAGGCGTGGCGCGGGCGCCGAAAGGGACCCGGCTCACCCATGCTCAGGCTTATGCCGCCGGGTGAGCCTGCGATAGGTCGAGGCGCTGCCGAGGGGCTGCCGGAGGGGGCGGAGCGGCGAGGGGGAAGCTGTCGGTGAGCGGGGCTGTATTAAAGGTCGGGGGAAGAAGCGCAAAGTGTTGAGGTTCAGGGGTGGAGTTCACAATCGGAGCAGATGCAGCCTCGGGCAGGGCTTCTTGGCGTTACGAGGGAGAGCAAGGTTAGATATACCGCCTTTTGTCACGCTGGCCAACTTTTGAGTCGCCAGCCTTCAAGTCTTCGTGTCGGACTCATCTGTTTAGTTAGGTGGTGTTGAAGAGCGTGCGTGGGTTTGCTTCTTTTAAGTAGCCTGCAGGCCCTGCCAATCCGTACTGCACCTGTGTCTTCCCTTTCCTTTCACTCGGTGTGTGGGAAAAGTTTGACACTCCACGTTTCTTCTCCACTTCTAGGTGGAGCCAGTAACAGAGCTTGTGTTCTGTCTTTTCCAGGGTCCCGGGGAAAGTGATATTGCAGGATCTCCAGGTGAGATATAAGCTCTAGTTAAATCTCAGAGCTCCACTAAGGAGTGCTGGGGTCGTTGTGTTTCTTCTTAGGCTGGCAACTCCATCCTGGGTGGCTGGGCTATGGCATGCGAGGCTGGGGCAAGGCAGTCAGTGGGTTTTTTGTGCTTCTTTCTGATACGACTTTCTAGCAGCTGTTTTAAAGTAAAACAACATGGTTAACTTGGAGTGAAGAAAAGCTAGTTCACTTTTTTTTTTTTGCCAGTTTTTTTTGGGCAGCTGAGGAAAGTCTAAGTGAGTTGCACAAGTATATAGTGGGTGACCCCTCAGTGCTAGTGGTGGATGGGAAGGGAGGGTTGTTTGGTTCTCTTTTTCAATCTTAGAGACCTGGGATCTCTGCATGGGCCTCTGAATAATCGGCTGTTTGGCCTGTAGAGTAAGGGAATGCCTTCTATTATGAGTTGGCGATGTCTTCAGTCCTCTGGGAAAAAGCTACCTCTCAAGTGTAGCTCCTTGATATGAGCCCCCCTCCCTCATTAAGTGTGGTGGTTTGTTTTTTTATTACTGCTGATTAGATCTTAGCAGTTGTGGCTATGTAAATAGAGAGCATTTTTTTTCTTCAAGGGCATGTTGCTTTACGATTTTATTCCTTGATGCCATAGAAGTAGGACTGAATTGCACTGCAGAATTTTACCTGGAATGCAGAAAACTTGTTTGTTTGGTTGGTTTTTTTTGTAACTGGACTTGATGTGTTAAATGGAAGCATGTGTAGTGTGAGTAATTGAATATTTTAATGCTGCAGCAGAGATGGTAATGGCTGAGTCCTCCTCTATTTCAATTAATAGTAAATATCTTCAGATACTTGTAAAAATCAAACTCCTTCAAGCGTGTGTTAGGTGATACTTCTAGTAATGCTGAACTGGTGTAAATATAGAATTTAGTCATAAGAGCAAGGTAACCAAAGCTTGCTTTGGGGTGAATGATCATACACACTAATTTGTGAAATACACAGGTAGCTTTCCTCAGGAAAGAAAGGGTCACGTTTGACTGTTTCCTGTGAGGTTTCGCAGAATGTAGTTTATTTAACTTTTAACTACAAGAAAAGTAGGTGCTGTGCTAAATCTAGACACGAGAGAGGCGATAATAGTTAATTGGCAATTAGTTAATGTTTTTTTTTTAATCAGTAAAGATAGAATTCCTTTGACTTCTGATGCATTAATGTACAGTATCCAATAATAACTGTTCTTGTGATAATTGAGGAAAAAAAACTTGACGTACCAACCTGTAAAAGATTTTTTTTTTTTTTTTAATTCCAGTAAATATAAACTAACACAAGTGAGAAACACTAGAAACTTCCCTGTTGATTTTGCCTAACAAAGGTCAAGGGGACTTTTTTGTGTTGAACCACCCTCACCCAAATGCACAGCTTTCAAAGAGTTTTAATGCTAATTTAACAGGCTGGAAGGCTTTTGAACAAAGTGCAGGAACAAATAGCTAAAAGTAGATAGTTGTAATGGGTAACAGGTTTCAGCAAGTTCTGTCCCTGAGTCTTCCTTTGCCATTCCCCGAGGGGAGGAAGAATAAGGAAACAAGGGAAGGGAAGGAATAGAAAAGGCAGGTTTCTTACCGCAGCTTTTTTCCCCGTGCTATTTTGTCTTTTATTTGTCTCAGTCTTCATCATTTGCCCTTCTCTTTGGAAAAGGGAAATCTGGTGCCAGTTAATGCTAGACCTGAGAAACTCAGTTATTTTACAAGGAGCAGCTTTACACGTCTAGGGAAGGAGGAGTGTCACAATTGCTTTCTTACTCTTGTCAGGGAACTGTATTTTGAGTGACAGTGAAAAAGAGGGAGGCATCCCCGAAGACTTAAAGCAAGATGTACTACCTCAGCTATCTGAAGACCAGATTCTAGACAATGGGGCAGCCAGTCCACGAAAGCGGCAAAGGGCAGCCTGGAATAAATCCTCTCGCCAAAAAGGAGGCTCCAGGAAACACACGCTCATCGCTGATGACCAGAAGCTGCTCACAGAAGAGAATCCCAAGTGTGCAGTATGTGGGAAGTGCTTTAAGGGGCATTCCAGGCTGTTGAACCATATGCAAATCCACACAAGAGGAAAAATATTCGAGTGTGTAGAATGTGGGAAGAGCTTTAGCAGAAAGGCCAACCTAGCGGTGCACCAGAGAATCCATACAGGCGAGAAACCTTACAAGTGCAAGGAATGTGGGAAAACCTTTATCAGTACCTCAAGCCTTGTTGCTCACCGCAAAATACATGTGAAAAAGAAAAGCTTTACTTGCAGTATGTGCAGGAAAAGCTTTAGTGGACTAGCAGGTCTCTTCCAGCATCAGAGAGTCCATATAGACGACAAGCCCTATAGGTGTACTGAGTGTGGAAATAGCTTCACTCTGAGCTCAAACTTCATCAGACATCAACGGATACATTTGAAAGAGAGATCCAGTGAACACACAGCAGGTAACTGAATTTAAATCTCTTGAGTTTTATTTCAAGCTGTACAGACTCACAGGGAATGAATGTATCAGATGCTGTGATCTCAGTTTGTTGCAAAACACTTCCCCTTACTTGTTGTGGATGTGAGCAGATTTTTTGTTTGCTTGTTTGTTTTTCATATGTGTTTATCTCTGGCATTTGAAGAAGGCCAAAGCTGAAATTTAGACTTTGCCTTGAAGACTGCCTGGGACCTCAGACTCTGCAAAGCCCTCAGATCTTGTTTATTTCTGCTTCATACTATTGCCTCTGATGTCTAGCCTTCCATCTTCAGAAGTGCTTAGCCAACAAAATATTAAGCTCAGGGAAATGGAAGGGATTTAAGTTGTGAATCAGTTGGTAATCTCTAACAGCTAATTTTTGTTCTATGTGGAGGTTAAATGAGCAGCTTTTCATTGTCTGCAGTGTAAGGTCTCTGCCTGCCATCCCTCTAACGCCCATAGCACAGCATAAAATGTCAAGCAAGCTGACGGTTGAAAGCTGGGAGTTTCCTGGATTTTGCAATTCTTGTAATGACCAAAAACTCTGGGATAAAAGCTGTCACTGTGAGATTTTTTTTCTGTGTTGTACTTTTATCTGGGCAGACCTTTTCTACTCGGTCAAAAATGTTTTAATTTTTAATCAAGAGTCTTTCCTAATCAGTCATAGAATTGTTCTGGGTCTTGGCCACCAGATTGTGTAAGAGTAAGACAATAAAGTCATGAGGCCATAAGAGAAGGTGTTTTGTGTGTGAGGTTTTACTGGTTGTTATATTTTTGGTTTTGTTGTATTTAAAATTGTGTTGTTTTGCCTCCTGAAAAAAAAATCTGAACGCAAGAGATTTTAATCTTAATAATGGAAATAATAACAAAGTTATAATGATGCAGTTGTAAGGAAAAGCCAAAACTGAATTTGTAAATTAGTGTTCAAGACCACACAACCCATAGACACGGAGATGGTCTAGAAACTCTGTTAATGATCTCTAAAGGACTTTGTACTCTAATGCTTTTTTCTTTTTTTTTCTTGAGGGCTTTTAATAGTCTTTTTAAGATGTGAGAGTTTATAATTCATAAGGAAAAAAAAAATAGTCTCACTTTCACCCTTGCAGTTGGCCAGTAGTTAGGATCAGATAAACCTAACACCATACCTGCTTCAGAAGAGAATGGCAAACTTATTCTGAGGGAACTATAGCTACCTCATCATTGTAGTTGAAGCTCCACAATAAAATTGATTTTATGATCAAACATGGGCCACATTGGCCTTACAATGTGCGGATTAGGAATGAAACTTGATTTCTGTGTCTGATATAGCTTCAAATAAGAGCTTTACATATTTATAATTAAAGTTATTTTTCCTGAATGTCAGCTGTCCTACTTCTTAACAGGGAAGCAAGACTGTGATAAAACGAAGACAGGAACATTTCAAGGGACTTATATCTGCCTAAGTTGTTCTGGTTTGGCTTAGTTTGGGCCAACATGTGACTTGACTGAAGCTTTAAGTTTTAAAATGTGAGTGAGAGGAAGGGTTACTGAACTACTTTTTCCTTGTGTGAAAGCATGTTTAAAATGCTGACAGCAATCGGTGATAAAGTGGGCTCTTGACTTGCACTATCTTCCTTTTAGATGCAAACTCTTCTGAATTTACGTATCTGCATCATAAAGAAAAGCAAATGTGTGGTTCAGAGAAACTCGATATGGATCACTTCAATATTGTTTATGAAGAGAGTAAGTATGAAAAGGCATCTAAATTGCAATGCCAAGTATTTTTAAATAGCAACCATTAATATTCTGTTCCCTTTGTACAGTGAAGAAAATGAGGGAAAACATGGACATGCTTCTTCTGAATCAGCAAAGTCAGCTGCAGGTCCTGCAAGAGATTCAGAAACAACTGAATATACTCCTCCCAGGCAATGATCTCATTAATTCAAACGTCTATAGTTTAGGACTTCTGCTAGGACGACAGGCAGCTGCCGCAGCATCTCTTTCTTTTCCCCTTCTTAATCCCAGCTGTCTCCTTCCCGAAAACGTCGATTTCTTGTCCCTGTCATCTGTTCCTGGAGCTCTGCCTACCACTCTGCTCCCAGCCCCTCAAGATCCTTCAGCTTCTACAACTTGATTAGCTTTGTGCTGTGAATGTGTCTAATGTAAACAAACCTGACTGCTGTTCTGTACCGTTTTCTCACTCAAACGTGTAATCTGTGTGTTGTAATATTGAAATTGTAGTACCTGTGAAGATGCTGTCCACACACTCTGACTTGGAAAGCTAGATGCCTCAGATATATCAGCAAACAGCAGCTGGCCAGATCTACTGCCCGTTCATTCATGGCAGCATGTAGACTTTTTGGCTAGTAATATATTTTGTCAAGGCAGCTCAAGAGATCTTATCACCAAGGTGCAGTTAGGCACAACATCCATATATAAGATAGTGCGTTAAGGTGAAGAGTATTTTTTAATCTGATATGTCTTTAATATGTATTTGGGCAATTGAACTTCTTCCAAAGAGCTGAAGCTAAAGCTGAAATCATCAGGGGTGCTTTAATAATAATTCTGAATTACAGAGGTAAGCGACTTGCTTGAGTAAGGGTGTTTGATTTAACTGCACTTTTGTTCCCATTTGCAGAAGCTTCCTTCCTTCAGGAAGGCTTTAAATGAGGTGACCTTATCTGATTCTTAGGCCAGTATCACTACTAAAACTACAAAACATATTTGCTT